>SNQN01007884.1:0-13403 GCA_008642245.1 Bassia scoparia | reverse complement strand
ATTGATTCTACAGGAATGCAGCAACATTACAACTCTAGTGAAATATGTGTGTATATTATGTTCTTTTTTGCAGGATCCAGTTAAATATCCAGAGAATATGAGCCAGGAATTTAAAAGCTTCTTGAAAGGGTTGCTTAATAAGGTTTTCACACCAATACATCTATTAACCTTACTCTTTTGMAGACAGTAGCCTTTTAGGAATGCATGCTGAATTATAATTTTTGTTTTTGTGTTTTAGGTTCCACAACAAAGACTCTCTTGGCCCGGCCTTCTTGAACACCCATTTATAAAAGAAACTACAGCTGACTCYGAGACAAGGGTATTGTTGGTTTGTTTTGCATGCGGAGGTGTTGTTCAAGTATTTATGGAAGCTGACTAACATAGTTCCCCTATTTACTTTCCCCAGGAGTTTCCTTCTGCTACAAAACCTTCAATGGGATCTGAAGCTGCTCAGAAAGGTGGAGCTTTAAAGATTCCTCTGCCAGTACGCTCTAACACTGTGAATACTGAAAGTAAGGCCTTACCGAACACCATATATTAATCAGCTTACTTTTGAGAAGTTGTAGTTTTCTGAACTGCATGAATTTCTACTCTCACAGGCAATAAACAATCTCCCTGCGCTGCTGATAACAAAAATTTGTCAACCCATCTTTCTGARGGTCAGCCTAATGAGTCTGACTTGGCTTTGACAGAGGCATCGCTTGAGCCTACAGGTTAATATGCTCTTATCATGTTGGATTGTTAGTTTAGAATATCCTTTGTCACATTTGCAAATTTGCACTTTTCCAGTGAATGATTGATAACTATTATTCTGTAAAATTATGTAAGGATTTTTGAACCAATTGGTGTTTTTGCTTTGCTTGCGATGCAGTAATTAGGAATGAGATGCTCGGGATCTCTTTGGCCAGTCTCTGGCTTATCAGTCCGCGCTGGTCGCTCACCCTTAAAGGGATAATGATTACTCACATTTCATATTTATAGTTATACACTTATACGTCTCATTATGTAGTTGTTAGCCAATGAATGGATGATCTGAAAGCTCCGTTTAATTTCACTTAGATGGCAGCCACACAATTGTACGGTAGTGAAATTATCGGATGTCGGATTTGCGACGCTGGGCTCTCATGGGGAAATACCTACCGATAGGATGGATTGTCGTTTTATGCAAGATTTTTTTTTTTTGGTTTTATAAAAATCTTTTGGAAGACTATGGACCAATTAAAATCTAGACTGGTCAGTTGTTCATTCGTTATAATTGAGTAATCGCGGTAGTTACGAGTCGCTCCGTCCCTGTTGAGGAATTTGTCCAGAGAGTATATATGCTGCTGTATAAGCTGGCACAGAGCATATCCGATGTTGCTTACCAGCTCCTGTGCTTGAGGGTAATTGTGAGTGTGTCGGTGCGTCATCAAAGGAATGCAGCAAGAGTTTAAGTATCGCGATTAGCTTGCTTGTGTTAATTATACATGGTGTTTTCCAGGATACGTCAAGAAGAGAACTCTTTGTTCAGATGTTGTTGAATAGATATAGTACTGGAGAGAACATGCTCTCGGACCGTTAAAGGTGGCAAAGAGTTTAGCGACCAAGGAGAGGGAAGGTTGCCACTCCATTTGGAACAGTAAAAAGTTTTCTAAAGGAATGGGAAACCTGATCAGGTGACAAAAGTGTGTCCGATTCGTTTTGTGTTAGTTGGAGCCCTATTTGAAATAATGATGTTAGTTTTTGTTACCTGATCAAATTTTGTTTGTATGTTATTGTTTTGCAAACTTCCGTCAATTTCGTTTCTTTGATAAACTTCCACACACCCTGCCAACCCTCACACATTCTCGCCTGAGCGTGCGCGCGCGCACACACACACACACACACACACAACAACACACACACTTCTTCTTGTAGTGTCTGATTTGTCTCATCATAGATTTTTTTTTTAAAAAAATTCTTTTACAGAAGACTATTTAAGACTTTATCAACATCAACAAACGTTAAAAATTTGAAATTCTTAGCTGGTTATAGAGAATTCCGCAGCAGGTTTTGGACTTTTGGCTACCAATAGCTATGCTTTAGCCTCAAGATACTTGCCCATTTTATAAAAGTAGTTATTTGTTTTCCTAAACCTTCAGGAAAGAAGACATTCTCAACCTGAATCAAATTTGAGAATTCTTTCAAATCTTGTTGCAGCTTGATGCCATCACACAAATCAGCGGGGTGAAATAATTTTTGAGCTTCTTGGGCTGACTTCTTCTCTTTCTCAGCAAAAGAAGATTGATATCTATGACTTAATTGCAAAGGTATGAAGTTTGCTCTACTATTAGAATCAAACAGTATCATAAAAACCTATAGTAAAATATGGACCCATTGTGCTTTTAATTCTCTTTTTGCCCAGAAGAGATTTTTATGGAGTTCTTGCTTCCATTGATATTGCAACTAGGAGCCTAATTCACTTTTTTCTTGGTTTGGAGGAAATAAAAAAAGAGGATGATCAAATACTTTTGTGGCTTAATTTGAATTGGACAATGTTATTTGATCATATAATTACTTGTAATTTTAAGATTCAAATTTCCAATTCGACAATTACAAACAGTTTTTTTTTAAAAAAAATAAAAATAAAATTAGGGGTGGCCAAGAACATGTGCTCATTGTCTCCTAGGTTACCACAAATTTTATTCCTAAGAAAATTCTCACAATCTCACTACTAGATTACAAGTGCATATGGTACTTTTTACCTTATTGAGTTGTATTTCTTGGTTTTCTTTCTTTCTAAATAGTGTATGCACAATACATTATTGAACGGAGGGGCGAAGGGAGCATATCGTATGTACCCATGGATGCTGTATTGAATTTGTTTAAGATTTGAGATGAATGCATATCAATATTTGATTGTCTGCTTCTGTTTTGCTGTTGCTAGCAAATGCCACTATTAATGGGTTTAGGTTCCAATAAAATATACTATGTGAGAAATGTGATCACCTTGAAAATCACTAACGACAGTGTCATGACCTTTTATCTTGTGATTTCTTAGAACATCTAAATTTTAGCAGGTTGACACATTACATATTGCTGTGTAATAGACTATTGGATTTGGGTTAGTGGCCTTATAATGTCCCCTTGATCTTAGTGATTTTACGGAGTTCATACAWTGYCAGTTACTCAGGGTGGCAGGTTTAAACTCTAGATAGGAGCCCACATATAAATGCGTCACACACTCACACAAGTTGTAATGGCTTTAATATGGCCGTGGCTGGTTGGTGGGGGTACAGCCACCATATCACCACTGCACTCAATTTCTGACAAAACTTATAGTATTTGAAAAGCCAGAAGGTAAGTTTATTAAATGTGTTCTCATGTATGATGGKTTTAATTAACTATTTATCACGAGGTTTTGAATTTTGAGTGTGCTTGCTGCCCGTGCAGAGTTTCTTGGTGATACGAAAACTGATTGATGGTGGTGGAGACAACTTTGGGAGCTCATATTTCACCCAGTGGGTTGCCATAGTTGAACTATTTTTACAGGTATTTATTAAWCTTTCAGTAGGATTTCTCTGGATATAATTATCAGTTTCCACTTATAGTATTTTCTCTTTATGGGCAAGTTAACCTTGTTTTATGTAATCTATTGATTACTGATAAGCATTTGTATCTGACAAGAAACATTACATAAAAAACAAGTTTTTGTACCAAAGAACAATTTTTCACATATACCAGAAAAAATAATTTTTACAGTATTGATTTTGCATTTTAGTCTTGATGTGTAAATACCAGTGAACAAGAAATTTGACTTTGCAATGATCACAATATGAAACTGATAGATCTTGATAAGATAGGGTCTTTATATGCGTTGTGCATAATGATGATCCTGTGGCCTGTGCTGAAGAATCCCTTGTAGTAGTAACTTTGTTGACTTAATTGCTCACATAGGMGGCACTTAGTCTTTATGGAAATTCTATATGCATATGGTTATATATTCRCAATAAATTGCTTATATATAAACTAGGAAATCGTCATATCTTCTCTRTGGTGGTTTTCACATATTGTTGTCCTACTTATGTTGATTGAGTTATTATATTTGGCATTGAATTAGTGTCAAAGTTACCGKTCACATTCCAGAGTTAATCTGTTGGCAAGTTCATGGAAACTCTGAAGATAGGCGAGTTTTTCATGATCTGAAGTATTTGGTTTTTATAGGTGAAACAATTGAACTTATGAACCCTTTATAATTTATACTAGAAATTTGGAACTTAGCAGTCTGTTAGCTGCATGTTCTGCTATCCCTTGCCTCTTATTACCCTTAAGCTYTGATAATGGTTCCTCAAATCTACTCGAACATGTATGACAGGTTGTTAGTAGCTCAGATGATTCAAGTGGAAGAGTTCTCTATGAGTCTACCTCCTCTATTGCAGTCATGCTAAATCAAGTTACTACGGCCATTAAAGCATTGCCTAGTTCTAGCCCGCCTAAAGCTATTGACATATTGAAGCAAATCCTTGATCATGCTAAAACAAGTGGTTTGGTTGATCACCTATGTTTATGCCTTGCAGCTTCAGGAACAAGTATGATATCAGGTTCTGCTAATTTGTCACGTGTTGCTGCAGAAGGTTGCAGAGCAGTTTGGTTTTTAATAAATGCTTTGGAGAGTTTATCCCTCAAAGATAAATCTAGGAAATTTCCACTTACTTCTTTGCGCAGCCATTCAGTAAGCCGMCTAAACATCAGAGAGCATGATAGGTCTCCAGATATTGGAACTGAGTGTGAGAAGGTTGTTGACACTATAACAAGAGCATTTCTGGATTCCAAACCTGTTCACTGTGCTATATTATACTGTCTTCGTCAGCGTAATGAAGCTGCTGCTGCTAGCGCGGTTTTCAGGTCTGAATTATTCTTTTTCTTCAAATTCCTTTCTTTTCAATGCATTTGTCAGTTTGTTTTTTTTTTTTTTTATGAAAGTAAATGAAAGGAAGTACTTATTCAACAGTTTTCAAGCTATGTAAGTAAAGGTTTTAAGGAGATAATGCTAATCACGCTTGTGGAAACTGCCGTGAATGTATTTACCATTGGACAAGCTCTGTGGTGTTGCATGAGTAGGTCTGATTTGGCTTGGATTGCATCACTAGTTCTGGAAATTTGTTTTTCAGTGCGTCGAATAGTTGCTAGGGTAAAATTATGTTGATATGAATTTGCATAAATTCACTATGAGGTTTTCTTTTGGTTTCAGCTCCTGCTGAGGTGCTCAATTCATAGTGGAATAGTACCATGTGTTCTTTGTGGCCTTCCAATTCTTTGCCTGTCACAACTGAGGTAAGCCGGTGGCGGGGATCACACGCTTGTTTCTGAGATATTCTCAATAATTTCTCTTTTGTGGACATCTTTGACAAAAATACACAAAATGTTGAAGAAAATGGGTTGGAAGGCGAAATTAAGTTAATCTCATGGACTTGCTTAACATCATGCTTGCTGCTTGCAACAATAGCTTAATCTTTCAAGTCAGTTGGGAGAAGAATACCCAGCATCTATCCTAACTACGTCCACAAGAAACAGCAATCAAGGCTTTCTCTCTGCTCAACTTTTTGCTTGTGATGATGGAGCAGCCACCTCATTTCAACCTCATTGTGCATCTGCCAATGCTTGCATATGCATCTATTTTAACCTCGAGGGTGGGACTTCAGTTGAGTCTTCACTAGATGATTTGCAATGCCATTTGTTCCTCGAACTGCTACTTCCTTGTGGACCTTCTTAAAGTGAATTACAGCGCTGAACTCAAGAGCTACTTCAAAGATACCCAATGTGCTTCTCATTGGCATGGTCTGAGGGATGGATACGTTGGCTTGCTTGAATATAGATTAAAACGAGTGGACCTTTGGCTGTCAGACAATTTTGTGCTACTGGACTCCCACAAGTCCTTCTTGTTTTGCTGGGAAACAAATATTGCTGAATGCTTCTCAAGCAATAGATTGTGCACAAGATCTAGTTTGGGCTATCTGCCTATAGGAGTGTTATGGGCGTTTCATCACTAAGCCATTGTCTCCCAGGCGGTGCTTTGACTTTTCGACAGATATTGCTGCAGAAACATGTTGAATGCATACGTGACTTGGTGTCTGATGCTTATCTAAAACTCCTTCAATCCTTGGATCGCTGGTGGAGGGGAGAATGGAGTGAGGGATATAATAAACTCTGTGATTGATTATTGGCCTTCCCTTTTGTTGCTGTTCCAAAATACTAGTGGTTGCCATCTACCACAGCTTCTACAACGCAGTGGGCTTCTCCTTAATGGTAGGTTCCCCTGGTGCAAAAGTATCCAGAGAAGGACTCGGAGATTGTGAAAGCATCAAGGAAACATGGAAAAGTACACAAAGATCTTCTTGAGGTTAATGTTGTCTTTCATCATTTCTTTATCCGAAATTGTGAATTTCTGTATTTCATCAAATGGTTGGTTAAGCTAAGTTCTAAGCATGTATTTCAATCACACATGTCATTCATCATTATTTGAGTTGAGAATGATATTGATGACTGTTAAACATATCAAAATGATTCGTACTTTCATAATAGAGCATCATTTAGTTTTACAGTATATTTGTTTACTTCTGTTCTCGTCATGTATTTTTGCTGCATATGGAGTAAGATCTTCGTTAAGTGTGTACCATTGACTTTCACATGCATTAGAAATGTGTACTAGTGACTTTCATCATATTACGATTAATTCTCATTCTTAATGTATGAGAGTATGACTATACAGATTAAAACCTGTAGAAAGTGATACTGTATCACTAGTCACTTTCACATGCCCAAAAAATGTGTTTTTTTAATTAATTGTATAATTGCTGTTGTTGAAAGGGAGAGGCATTAAGCCATCAAGTGTATAATATCAAAAGCAATTTAAATCCTTAGCTTTTGCAGCTTCTATGCTATCAGGCAATGATCTTTTTTTATACCCTTCTGTATTACTTTGCAGGCAGGGGTACCTATTATTATTTTGCGTAGTGCTGATGGTTTGGAGTTGAAAGATATACAACGGCCAGTGGCGTTTCTTGCAAAAATGACTAGCCATAAACCATTGGCAATTCATCTTGTGGGGAAGGGGATGCTGGAAGCTTCCAGGATAAGAAGACTGCTTGATGATACATGCCCAAAAGGGGTCATTTTGGATGTTCTTATGATATTATCTGAACTTGCTCGTATGGACAAGGTCAGTTATTTAATGTCATTAGCTCAGATTTCTTTTATCAACATATTTGCTATTGTCTTTCCTAGAATGCTGCTGTTGACCTTCCTCACCATCTTCAAAATTTCCTGTCGATGGTATACTATAAAGATTACTTTWGTGTCTACGAGTCAGTCTGAATATTTTGACACTGAAATGTGTGGTGCACTCCTGCGTATTCTGTGTAAGGTTACATTTGTGTCATCTTATAGGCAGGAGTGTGTCACACATTCTGCTGTCAAAACACAAGTCACAATTGGGCCGTCACCATGAAGTCCTTATTTTGTGCAATCCATGCTTCTTTAGGTGTTTTCGCGCGCGTGAGAGAGAGAGAGAGACAGAGAGAGAGGAGGGGGGGTTGCGAAGTATTTAGGGTTACTTCTGAGACAAAGGACGGCCTGTTCTGTCAGGAAAGAATCCCATGTTTTTAGGCTCTCTCACCCCACATATGCTACTTTTTTTTTTTTTTTTTTTTTTGTGTGTGTGTGTGTGTGTGTGTGTATTTACAACGTCAGCGAGGAATACTTTTTCAAGAAATGGAACATAGAAGCTTAATACTGCTCTGAATGAAATGTAAACTAATATTGTATTGTCCTCCAAATGCGATGTCATGATTCTTTGTAGGGTTTCTACGAGTACATCGACAGGGCAAATGTATTGACACGCTTAAAGGAGTTTCTCACTTCTAAAGATCCTGATTTACGTGCAAAGGCTTGCAGTGCTATAGGAAACATGAGTCGGCATAGCTCTTACTTTTATGATTCACTGGTAGGTTATGCCTACTAATTGGGTTTCTCTTCGTCAATAGACAAATAACTTTCGTTTCYACAGTTCTTTCACCCTGGTATTCTTGTCATGGTTATTTATRTGTAWTTTGAAWTTTTGATGTTTAGGCAAGGCATAATATCATCAGTATACTCATCGATCGATGTGCTGATCCAGACAAGCGTACCAGAAAATTCGCATGTTTTGCTGTAAGATTTGTCTGTTTCACACATCTAATGCTATTTACCTGTTTATTTTTCTTTAGTGTACAATCATTTTTTAACTTGACTTATAAGATGCATGCATTGTTGCTCAACATTCTGGATATGAATGTTTCTCTTTCAATGTTATGTTGCGATGGAAATGCAGCATACATAACGATGTGTTATATGAAGACTAAGAAGTTTCGATCCTAACATCACAAATTATGCTTTCACCTGAGGAGGATAAGGGACAAAGCAATGCTGAGGTGCTCTAAGTAATCTGTTCGCAATTCAACAGGCTTCTGTGAAGATATGTCTTAATGGTGCTCTTCAGGTTTGTTTTAGTTTACATTTGGTGATGATAGAGACTGTTTATGTTCGGATGTTGAATTAAGTATAATTACCACTAGTTTATGCTGCCAAAATCTGGGCAGGCTCTACTTAAGGTAGTCTAGAGATGCTCACAGTTGCTTAAACCATCCGAGAAGAGTGCTGGTATTGGTCTCTCTTTCAAAATTGTTCTTTTGAAATCTGGCTTAAAAATGTGTGGCACACTCGCTTGCGGCATTGCAGGTTAGTTTCGTTCCGAAGTTGTTCCTTGTGAACAACTTCGCAAGATCACCTGAAGGAGACTATAGCTAAACTAAGTGCCTTCCGTGAATCTATGATAAAAGTTAATGGAGTAAAGTTTGAAACTTTCTGTCTCACAAAGAGGAATCAGTGAAGCTGATGCTCAAACTGCGTCGTAGATCGTGAGAATCAGATTGGAATGCCAGAATGGTCTCGTTGTCATAATTTGAGATCTTTGTACATAGTCTTATGTAGTGTATTAGTTAATTCTTTTGATCCCATTTGTATTACTCATTTGTTGATTACTAGACAATGACATGTAGTCTTATAAGAATCAATGTACATGGAGAGATTCGCAGGGTTAATGTACAACTTTGACGAAATGTGAAATGTCATCCTCAGATCAGTTATTTAGGTTTAAAGTTCAGATAGATCACAGATTAATTTGATACAATTTCCAACAATATCACTAAAAACAATTTGTTAACCATTAAGAAACATCGGAACGTCGTACATGTTGCTTTTCATTTATGATATAAGAAATCTGGAAGTAGAGTAGTTAACCACACAGTGAACATATTTCTTTGATAAAATGCAACTAAGCAGAATGAAAAACTGCCCTTTGGAAATGGACATGTCAGTGTCCTGTTACTGTATCTCTCTATTTATTAATCTGGTCAATTCGGAAAACATACTAAAAAGTCGCAGGAAAACATGTAAATATGTAAGACGTCTTAGAAAGAATTCATCGTCATAGAAGTCGTACTCTTCCTCTGGATATTAATAGATGTGCGGTAAGTTTGAATCATCTTCCCCATCCATTTCATCGTCTCATTTCCTGCTGTTGTATCTTTCACACCTGCGTTCCAGTTGAACTTTCGCTATTTACTGTCATGAATCCAAGTAAACCTTTCTTCTTTGGGTTATCTGGAGGCAACGTTTGAACAAAGTTGAGCAATTTTAAATGATACGTTAAGTATTAAGTAATGTCGACGAAACGCCAAGTGAGCTGCACTTGCAGGTGTCAAGAGTATAGATACACAGGATAATTCAGTAATTTGAGTATGAAACTTGAAAGCACTACAGAAGTTAAAACATATACGCCCAATACAATGCCATTAGTTCCGAGTTCATAACGTGGCAGTTCAGTTCATTAGTAGGATGAAGTATCGTAATTCCAATACAAAATTACAATGATTCAGTTTGGCGCAAGTTCTATTTTGCTTACAATCAGTTTCATAGTCGTATTGTGAACACTACCGTTCTTAGGCGCAATATTCGGGCGAGCAGTTTGGTAACTAGGACTGGGTTTATTCTTTACTCTGTGTTGCATATTATGTTTCAGAGTTCCTGGCAAGCAATTATCCATAATGAAGAAAAGACGCGACAGACATAACAGCGCAAATCCTTGGTTAGTTCATTATGGAACATAGCACTGAGATACATTCTAGTTATAACCCAGTAAAAAGAACGACTACCCTAGTACTACAAGGCTACAGCAGATTGAGCTTGGAGCCACTTAGCCCAAGGCCCCAACGCCGCATCAAAGTACAGAACAAAGTATTTCTAAGTAATAAATGATATCGTGTAAAAAAATGTTGGTAAGAAAATATCATTAGAAAATTTTAGTACCTCAATCTATAGTATGTTATGCAATTTTAGTTTTGTATAAATAAAGGGGTCATTAAAACAAATTGGCTATAATCTTCCTTTTAAGCAGAAGATTGCTCAGAAATTTAAACTTCTGTACGAGCAAGCTCGAATTTTTTTTGTCAACAGCATAAATTGATGTTTTGAGCTCATGTATGATCCAATTAAGATGGCATAAAATTTCTACACTGGTCCTCATAATAATCGTGACAAAAACACACTGGATAACAGTAGAGTAGTAGAGTGACTGCATGAATACACAGGATGCTAGAGCATATAAGATATACCTTTTGGGTTTGTGTATAAGTGCAAGGCGCTTTTTTGCTTCTGTTCCTATAAAAAGACAGAAATTCGAGCAAATAATAGTTAGCATATAGCTACTTTTGAAGCAACGGGGATCCATAAACGCATTGCATAATCTTTTCAGTAGAACCAACACAACCTACTGCAGGTTGTAGTCGATATTAGTTTTTGGTCAAGCAGATCCAGTTTGGGTTTAGGATACAAATATGAGTTTACCACAATATAAAGGTTACGCTTTAATTAAATCTTAATAACAGAAAAAAAACATGCTATATTGATCAATAATCATGAAGAGCTCAACCATGACCAAACAAGATGTAATTACGTTAAGTATTTCAAGGAGTTTGACACTCAGAAGGAAGGAGTAAACCATCACACCATAATAGAAATAAACAACCCATCAATTAGAAATAAAAGCTACTCGTAGACATAGATGATGGATTGAAAGATCACTGAAGATATTTCTGATGTCATCATTTTCCAAATTAGTTTTCTTGTATTACTTCTTTTCTCATTGTTTAACGTAGCTACGACCTAAATCACTGTCATTGGGCGTAGGTTAGATCATGAATGTTAGCAGATATGGAGTAGTGTAATGGCAAAGGATGCTTTGAGTTGGAAAGATACTACGCACCTCTGCATCATCAATGTCAGAAAGGCTTTCTGTTACGGCCTTCTTGGGCAGTTGTGTCAGATACTCACTATTATCTCGCAGAAGGAACAATTTGAGGGATTAACATAAGATATAAGCGGACAAAATTTAAATTGAAGGCAGCATTGGTGAGTGAAGGTGGTGGTGAAGTAATTAGAGTACTTCAGAATACAGTTGTTTCACACAGTTCTTGTTCCTTGCACTTTGGTCCCAAAAAATTTGTCCCATGTCTCTTAATTATTCGATGTTAAGTCGGACGAACTACAACAAGAAGAACTTTAGGGATATCCTGAATGGAATATCGATGCTTTTAATCTTTTAATTATCAAGTATTTTATAAGCTTATTCAATCATACACCTTTCCGAAACTCAAATAGCAGTTCAAGATCATTTCCTCAATGTATTTTTTTCGTTGAAGGTTTCACAAGATTGAATGTTGGGATTCTAAAATAGCTTATTTTATGTCTTTTAATTAATTCACTCACCAGGCTAGGTTAACCTGTTACAACAACGCGAAACAAACCGCCAATGAATTACATCTTCACCAGCCAATGACTCAATGAGATATAAAGTTTAAACTTCATAAAAGGAGACATTGGAAGCTAATGAGATTCCAAACTCACTTTCAATAAAACAAGAAATTTCCAGAATAATTCCTTCAAACAAGGATTCCACATTACTATTCTGGTAACATTAATTAGAAACCGCGTATCAGAACAAATAAAATTCATGATAAGATTCAATTTTTCGGCACACAAATCCAACCATCGTTAACAGTGAGAAACAGGAAGAAATATGAGAGTAAGAAATGCAATTTCAAGAATATGGCGTATTGCAATAAGAATTTCATTGTGGATTTGTTACCCTAAATTTGTTTTGTTTTTTTTCCTAACAAGAATTTTAACGCTAAATACAATTAGATTCGTTCATTCACATCATTAATAATTCTTAATAATAAACTCGTTTATGAGACTGTCACCAAGCAACAACGTTGCAGCCCAGAAAGCACCACGTCTCCTTTTTTTAGCGCCGCAATTCACAATTCGATCAAATTCAATTCCTCTTTTTCCCCAATATCAACATTCACAGCCTTTCACATGTTCCAACTGTCATAATTTCCCCATACCGCAATTTGAAAATCCTAATTTCCCTCTTTGAAATTTCATTAGCGTTTCGCACTAAAGAACGCCCCTTTTTTTCCAGTACAAACACAACATCAATTTTACGCTCCAATTTGACTAACGCCTAATTCCCCAAAATTGAATTCAATTACGCGTTCGCGCCTAAGAAACGCCCATTTTTTTTTAAAAAAAAAGGAAATAAAAATGACTCTTCCCACTTCCAATCATAACATGACATCGGTGCCTAACTCCGCGCCCTACTAAAAATCCTTCACTTGCCTCCCCATCTCTCTCTCTCCCCCAACCATCTATGCGCCGCCGCCCGTCAACACCGAATGGACGATTCTAAGCAGCACTCCGCCTCGCTCTGCATCATCGGGAGCGGCCGAGGCCCAACAGCAGCAATCTAGCTTGCCCGGGCCGAGACTCAGCCCTCGTTGGGTCGACGGGCTGGATGGACAACGGAAATGCGCGCAGGTGGATCAGATCACCACCACACGACGTCGAGACTCCCGGATTCACGAAGGATTCGGGTCGACATACGCAAGTTCCGGCACAGGCTGTCCGTTTTCGGAAAACCGAGATTTTTGACCGAACCGTCAAAGCGTTGACTTCTTCCACGACCCCTTTTAAGATCTTCTCGGAGGAAGTCGAAACGGTGTTGGCTGACTCCGTTTATCGTCAGCACGGGGGCGTGCGAACGGCGTCGATTTCGGAGCAGGGGAGGGAGTCTGCTGGGGCGTTCTGGAACAGGGATATCGGCTTGCCGCCGGTATGCGGAACGGCGCCGCGACACGATTTTCGGAAAAACCGTTGGTGGTGATCGGGTGGGGTTCGGAATGGAGGAGGCGAATTTCTGACGAAGTATGGTTCGATAGGTGTGAATAATTCAAACAGAAGAGGGGAATTCAGGGGTGAAGATATAGTGCAAAAGAGGGCGTTGCATG
>SNQN01007883.1:0-31496 GCA_008642245.1 Bassia scoparia | reverse complement strand
AGGACAATGTACGAATCAGATCTGTAACCAATTCGCCCGCATGTAGCGCCTCTACTCGGTCTCATTGCAATTCCATTCATCACGGTTATTGAAGCACATAACTTACGTTTTAGCACCTTAGAAGCGACTAACCCTAAAGATTACTATGAAAGTGGTTTCTATTATGCAAAGAGACTACCTAACCTAGAAATTGTGACCACTTTGCATTAATCAAGTCAAAACGGTGCCTAAAACCGGTTGTCCATAGTTAATCTGATTTTAAGTGATTCACATAATTTCCGGTCTTTATTTAACAAAATATATACAAATGAACACAATGAAATGCGAAGTATATGAACTTCAAAACATATATACAAACAATCTTACCTGAATCTGCAAAACAAAACAATGTTAGTTCGTAATAAAAAACGAGCGAAATGATCTTCGCCTTGGATCGATATCAAGGACAACAAAACAAATGTTAGTTCGTAATAAAAGACGAGAAATGACCTTCGCCTTGAATCGCTATACAAGGATAAAATCGTTAGTATTAGACAAGTGATAATAATAATGACAATGAAAAGAACGAAAAACAATGAAAACATTGAAAACGTTAATTGACAATCCTACATATTTACATGGAAACAATCGAATAGTGAGTTTCTACTTGTCTAATTAAGATTGAAACTTGTATAGTATATAATTAGGTTGAGAAAAGAGTATGTTTAGTGGCGAGTAATCTCAGAAATAAACCTTGTTATTGCTTGTTGAATCAAAAACAGAATCGATGCTTAGAACTCAAGGACGAATGTATTTAGAGTGTTTGAGAGAGTGTATGAGAGTAGAGAGAAAGAATACGCAATTTAGAGGCAGGGAGAGATAGAATAACGTGTGTGGAATGAGCAAGGCAGGCACGTATTTATAGGCACGAGGGAAATAAGGAAAAAACCCTGCGTATATACGTAGGAGAGCTGCGTATTACGCAGAGAGACCTGCATATATCGCAGACTCCTGTGTATATATTCTCCGCGATATTTTGATTTCCTCCGATTCCCAATTTCCATAAATCGTGATTTGCCTTGATTCGACGCACCTAGACACCTTGCTCTCCAAGCAAGGAGTTCTAGAGTGTTCTAGAATGTTCCACGTATTTTCGGATTATTTTTTGTGTATTTTGTATTTTTTTTGTATTTTCTGCGTATAAAAACTTATAAAAATCATAGAAAAATATAGAAAAATCAGAAAAATAATCTAAAAATACTGGTGAGCTCGAAAAATCCTAAATTATTTTAAAAATCCTAAAAATAGAAAAGAAACCTAAAATAGAAAATAATTAAAATAATAAAAGAAAATGTTTTTGCCCCTTTTATTTGTCCTTTGCTCAATAGTTCCGAGTATGACCTCACGTATTTCCAACTTTTGTGAGTTCAAAGCTCTTTTTCTAAGTCGAAACAATCGCGAGACGCGGTATGTTTCATCAACTGATTACTCTTTTGGGGAGAACTTTTAGGTGTCTAACAGAAGCCCCACTTTGACTGAGTCTGAAGAGACGATAGTCTCGTAAGACGAAGTCAAAGTATTCGATTCGGGACGGAGAGCAATCAAGACGTTCTGCGACCTGAGTTACTTTTCGCGCGGTACCTGCAAAACAAAGGTTAGTTTTACCTATTACCGCGGTCCCATGCGGTGTTATGCCCTTGGAAGCGCCTGATCCTCGGGCAACTTTCTCCCTAACGGCTGACCTTGGCTTTTTAGGAGAAAATATGATGCAACTCTGTCAGAAATGGCTGATTCCTTCAAAGCTTCCCTACGGCTGACCTTGGCTTTTCAGAAGAATAAGGTGATGAATACCTTCGGAAGCGCCTCGTTCCTCGGTAGCTTTCCCTACGGCTGACCTTGCTTTTCGGGAAAGGAAGTGATGTAAATGCCTTCCCTACGGCTGACCTTGGCTTTCGGGAAGAAGTAATGTATGTTCCGTTGGAAGCGCCTCCTTCCTTCGGAAAGTTCCCCTATGCTGACCTTGGCTTTTCGGGGAGAGTGTGATGTATATGCCTTCCCTACGGCTGACCTTGGCTTTCGGGAAGAATGTTGCGCATAGCAACAATCGCGTATAGCGATGAATGCCGTATAGGCGTGAGAGAAAATGTCATGTGTGATGCGGAATTTCTGTGCGGGAGAAAATTCCAAACCCAAAGAGTGCGCGGAACTCTTGAGCGGGAGAAGATTCCAAAACCCGAGAGAGATGCTAACGGAACTTCTGTAGCGGGAGAAATTTCCAAGACCCGAAAGATGTATTTGCTTGAGATTTCTGAAGCGGGAGAAACCATAAGACCGAAAGATGGTTTTTCTGGATTTCTGTAGCGGGAGAAATCGTTGACCCAAAGATGTTTTGGCTGGATTTCTGTAGTGGGAGAATCGTAGACCCGAAAGATGTTGTGTGGATTTCTGTAGCGGTAGAAATCATAGACCGAAGGATGCTGTGGAATTCTGGACCCCCAAGATGATGTGTGAAGTACCCCAGTTTTCTTTGTTGGCTTTGCAAATGACTTTTGCTACGACCATTTGTGCTTGTACATGTTTACATGAAATTTTGTTCCCAAAGCTTAGTCAGTGATGCTCCACTATGTATGTGAGTTTTCACTACGCAAAAGCCTTAGAATTTATTCTAAGCCGTTTGTGTGTGTATGCTTATGGCTAGGCCTTCCGCAATGTCTTCCTCGAGGCGGTAACCGGACTAACTTCGTGAACTCGTGAGACGTTGTCGGAGCCGGGAGTACACTTAGCAGACCAAAGACACTTAGGCTAATTAGCCTTGTTTTTTGGGAATTAAGGGTTGTATGATATGCAGCTTATGTATGCAAAATAATGTATGAATGCATGTGTTGTATACTATGAGACTTATGTATGATGCATGTATGTGTTTTTATGTATGTATGTGACTCTAGTTAGCATTGGAGGTTACGTCTTCCTCCCTAAAACAACAAAAAAATACAATCCTCGATGCGTTTGAGTCGCAGTGAAAGCACCATGCATTAGCCGAATACAACAACTCGTCCCCTCGATCTTGCAAATACGGCTGAAGTAGGCAAAAATTACCCCAAAATTGAGTGAAAACCATTCGAAGTTGCAAGTTTGGAGCGTATATACGCGGTAGAGAAGTGTATATAGCTACTTCCTGCGATATATGCACTCTTAGCAGATATATACGCTGTATCTCGTGTACTTTCCAAAAATTTAGGAAAGTGCTCTTGTATCAAGGCTGTATATACGCATCTGGGAGCGTATATACGCTCCGTTTCTACGTAATCGCTTCATTTTTTGTATATACGCTCAAGATTTTAGGGCATTGGCTCGATTTTCATGCATTATAAATGCAGACGGGGTTTTGGGACTTATGCACTTCGAAACCGTACTCTATCTGTTTTAACTACAAACTTTAAACACTAATTTCTCTAAGTCTCTTTAGCCATGGCTCGCAAGGTGGTCCCGCTCTAGACTCATGGAACGTGATCTCTCCACCGGTCAAGTAGGACATTCGTGACCATCATTGCAGCGTTTTTCTGAGTTCAGGTTCGTGAAATTGATATGCTTTTACTTCTGCATAACAATTTTTGGAATCTCGTACTCATTCCTTTTTCTTAACAACAATGAAATACACCTTTGCTGAAGAATTAATGCCATTATTGGTGGCCTATAGATCACCTCCTGCGCCCCCTGACTTATCGGAGTTCTTTTATCAATTTTTCGAAATTTCATGGGACTTGAGAACGCAAACGTTTCTGACATTGTTTTGCCACGAAGGATTTATGAGATTAATTGACCACTTTAGAACAATGGATAGAATTAGTGATGCGCATAGGAGAAGAGCCCTTATTTTTTGTCTATTTGTCATTTTCTTCCCTCAAAAGTCGGAAAATTTTGCCTCTCCGTTATCTCTGTTGTTAACAATGCGAGGTTGGTCGTTCACCCTCCTTACTTTGTTGCGGGGAGATGTTGGTTGCATGGACGACTTGAAAGAGACCCTTACAATGCTCCTATGACTTGTTGCCCTCATATTTGCAGGTAATATTACATTCTTAATTTGTTAATTAAAGTAGTAATCCCTGTTTTCTAGTTGTCAGTAATATTTATTTTTCTAGACAGATATGGTTGATGGAACGCTTATTTTGATTATGCCTCCTGAGAACATGGAATGATAAACACTAAAAGCTACTGTACCGCAAAAGGTCGTACTTGTCATGTTCTGAAGACAGTTGGTACGATACTTTGCGAGTGGAGAAGCTGTATCAGTGTTGTTCCATGGTGGCGTATTCAGAGAAGATGACATCGGATGACGAGGAGGCTGACTATTAGTGGTATGCGGGCATTGATTTCTATTTCCTGTCCGTCTAATGCCAGTATGGCAGGAAACAAGTCATCCAGACGTGATACTCGCAGGCCTCCAAATCACTCCGTTGTAGGCGTTCCTTGAAGAGGTGGTGACTTTTGGGTTGCCCGTCCTAAGCTGAGGTATTGATCTTGATGGCGTGACGCGACCACTCGCGTTCTATAAGAGTGGATGACTGCAACCAATGCGACGGCTCGTGCTGACCATAGGGCTGCGGAGAGGAACGAATTAAGAAGAAACGACCTTTGGAGGTTGAAGATGCCTTTGTTCCTAACCCTAAGCGTTTGGAAGAAGCTACTGCTCTCAGTCAGGACAGACTTGGACCATGGACTGCACTGTTTGAGTCGACTAGGCCCACTGAATGAGGAGAATCAAGGAAATCCAACCCATCTCAAGAAAGATATGCCCAAGAGAAGAAAGTGAGGAAGACTTATGACAAAGAGCGAGTGCAAGTGGGTGGATAAGGAGCAAGTGAGAGGACAAGAAACCAAGTGCAAGTGGATGGACAAGAGAAGAAGATTGACTGCTTTATTTTTTTAGCTTTTATTGTAGCCCGTGCATATTTTATTTTATTAGCACTTATCTGATATGAACTCAATAAGTTTAATAAAAACAAACGCTTTAATTTACTTTAAATTATTTACATTATTTGTTGTTTTTTTCTTCTTTTTCAATTACATGAGCATGGAAATGGGGGAAGTATTATTAATGGGCCGCACTTCAAAATAAGTTGCCTACGTATCCAATGTGGATCAGCTCCTTCGTAGTTCATATGGTTGTGGTGAGGGTAGGTCAAGGCTTTGTGGAGTTAAATGTAATATTTCTTTAATGGTCCATGTTGATGAGGCTTGCAAACTCGTCGCCATCATAATCTTCAACCTCACGGCCCCTCCAGATAAGATGTTCTTTGACTATGTTAGGACTTGCCCAATTAGGATGAACTTGCCACGAGGGTCTAAAACATTTTTCCTCAATGCCTTTAACACTAAGTCACCTTCCTTGATGTTACGAGGCTTAACACCTTTGTTGAAATGCCTTGTATCCTTTGTTGAATAGATTGCACATGTTTAAGGCGGCGAGGCCGCTCCATCCAAAAGTGTGAGTTCATCATATCTAGCACGGGCCCCCCGGCCTCGGACTTTGCTTTCGAGCAGAATGCGAGCGATGGGAACCTCCAATTCATTGGTTGAACTGTTCTGTTCCATAAACCAGTGAGTAAGGGGTGTATCCGTGGAGGTCCGTATTGAAGTTCGATATCCCCAAAGAGCAAAATGGAGCTTGTGGGGCCAATCCTTATAGGTTCAGTCATTCTTGCGATGATCGTCTTTCATTTTTGTCGCATGCCTTACATGCTCCGTTGGTTTGCGCCGATACGGGAGGAACCGATGATGCCTGAATTTTTACTTAGCAATCAAATCAGCGCACTATCTTTTGGAAATGTGTTCTCGTTGTCGCTAATGATTTATGTGGCACTCCAAAGCGACAAACAATATTTGTCTCAATGAACTTTGCCAATGTTTAGCTTGAAGGGTCGCAATAGGCTGCCTCCACCCATTTTGTGAAATAGTGATGCGACTAAGATGAATCATGCCCACCTGTCCTGGAGGGGTAATCTTTCCAATTATGTCGATGCCACACGTGGAAAATGGCCAAGGGGAAGTGAAGTATTAGTAGGGATGTAGTACATGCTGCAGGTTGCATTCTTTTGGCACGTGTCACACTTCTTGACATAACGGACAGTCCTTTTCCATGGTTTCCAATATATAGCCAAGGGGTGATTTATTTTTCTCGCCAACATTTTTGCCGCTCATATGCGCCGCACACGCCGCCATGCACATTATCCATGATCGTTTTTGCTTCTTCTTGAGTAATGCAAAGTATGAGCGACCGTGATAACCCTTTTGTGCAATCTCCCTTCGTGTGTAGCCATAGTTTGATGCAATCGCCTCAGGGCTGTTGTGCTTTCTTCGAGGCTGGGGAGTATTCACCGCTTGTAAGAACTTTAAATGTGTGAATACAAGGCTCATTTCCTTCACTTGCGATGGTCTTGCTTTTCATCCTCTAAGGCATTGACATGATGTTGGGCTTCCAGCCTTTCGATGACTAGTCGCATATGGGTTAATGATTGGGGATCCTAATCATCGAGGCTAGTTTAGCCAAAGCGTCTGCAATGTTGTCATCTCGCGGAGGTAGGTATACTCTATCTCTTTGAAATGTCGGGCAATTGTCTTAGTCTTTTCGAACCCACGAACTGGTTACTGGATCAGAACGTGGGGCCATTAATTTGGCACCAACGTTTCGGGCGTCCGTGAATAACCTTTATAGGCACGGTGGCGACTCCCCGTACTCGACAACACTACCCCAACGCACTCACGTGCGGGTT
Organism: Bassia scoparia; assembly: GCA_008642245.1. Classification (NCBI taxonomy): domain Eukaryota; kingdom Viridiplantae; phylum Streptophyta; class Magnoliopsida; order Caryophyllales; family Amaranthaceae; genus Bassia; species Bassia scoparia. The sequence goes on along the minus strand of SNQN01007883.1, from coordinate 24,747 downwards.
CCGTGGCTCAAGCCCACGCAAAGCACCTCGATGTAGTACCAAGCCGCGCGCCCGCTATACGCGAGGGCGCAGCCCACGTCCTACAATAACCGATAAGGAAAAATGCGACATTTCGAAATAGATTTGATTCCGGAAGTTATAACGAAATCCATAAATCAATCACATTTGTATGAATTGAATTAAATTTGAGTTCATAATCATAAACCAAGGCCCAATAATAGGCGAAAAATATTTATTTTAATTGTTTTTTTATTTTTAGGCCATTTTCCTTAGCAAAACGATTTTTTTAGAATTTTTTCTAAAGGTGATTTCTAAGATATTTTAATATTTCTGATTTTCTATGATTTTTATAAGTTTGCGAAATAGTTTTCGTAAGTAAATAAATTCAAAAATTCTAAGAGAAATCCTTAAAATTCAAGAATGATCCAGAATACTCTAGAAGGTTAACCTTGAGCTCCAAGAAATCCAAAATTGGATAAAGGATATTCCTGGATCGTAGAATAGATTAAGAAAATACGGATAGGAATTCTCGAACGTAAGATAGATAGAGGGTTGGAATCATATACACAATTGGTTGACGTGGCTGCCATGTCAACACAATCGTATATACATATGGGCCAACCATATATATGCTTGGTATAAGCATATATACGGTCCCCCTACCAAATATACGGTTGGTCAATCGTATATACGAAACATCCTTTCCTATCTATCTTCTCGTTTACGCCTATAAATACATGCTCTCGGTGCTTAATTAAACATGAACGAAAGTTAACGATCAATCATCGAAAATCATTATTTGATCAAAGAAAAGCTCTAAAAAAATCTCTCTCAAATGCAATCCACAAAAACAAACCACTCACAAAATCAAAAAGCCACTCGAATTCGTCGCAGCTTTCGGAGTCATATCTTTGCGGATCTAGGTACAAATTCTGAGGCTATTTAATCTAATTCTCTCTCTTCTTTTATTAGCGATCTTGATCAACATAATACTTTGCTTTTTATTTGATACGCTTTTGGTTTTCAAACATATAAATCGCCTTATTTTCAATTGTTTCTTTTTCATCGCAATCGTTCGAATTATTGTTGTCAATGCTAACAATCTATTTTGTTGTGGTACGCAATTCGTTCGGAAGCAAAGCTTTTGATACTCTAACCTTGCTTTGTTTTCTTTTGTTTTGGTAGCAATACAAGGTGAGTAAAATCATATATATATATATATATATATATATATATATATATATATATATCTGTGTGTGTGTGTGTGTGTGTGTGTGTGTGTGTGTGTGTGTGTGAGTTTTGATTTCTATCTATTTTATTCTTGATTGTTGTGCATATGACTCTTTTGATTGCTTAATCATGATCGGAATTTGCTTGAATACCTTTAAATTAATATTAATTATGGACGAATAGATTTTAGGCACCATATTAATTTGATTAATTTAAAGTGGTTGTGATTATTATGCTAGGTAGCGATGCATGCGTAATAGAAATCAACTTTCAGAGTAATATAGGTTAACGTGCGTTCTAAGATCAAATCAATAGGCTCTTTGAATTCAATTATTATTATTTGTGGAACTACAATGAGACCGAGTAGAGTTCACTACATGTGGGAAGATTGGGTCAAAGATCTGGTCCATACTATGTCCCCGAACCCACAATCTGGTTACTGGACCTAACAGTGGGGCCGTTAGTTTGGCACTAATGTTTCGGGCGTCCGTGATCAACCTGTATAGACACAATGATGATCCCCTCTATCGACAACACACCCCAACGCACTCACGTGTGGTATTTGTGGCTCAAGCCCAAAAATGAAATCAACGTAGGATAACGCACGATAAGGCCACACGACTACAACGTGATAAAGTGTCTTATGGTAGTGTCTTAGGGTTACTTACGTTTCACTTTCCCTCTTTTTTAAGGTTTTTCTCACTTATGCCCCTGATGTATTGGGGTTTTTCACTTGTGCCTGACTTTTTTTCTTTCTCATTCGTGCCCCCCTGTTTAAAGGTTGTTAATCAGTTTTAACCTTTCCTTAATCTCTCCGTTAATTACACTTAGTTCCAGTGTTAGTATCCTAATTGACTGTTTAAATGAAAGTATGAAAACCTCTAATTATTGATTTATGCGTTCATTCTTCCTGTTGTTCTTCTATTCTTTTGTCATTGTTACTCCCAGTCACTCTTCTCGTTGGTTTGCCATTCTACCTCTTCCTCTCATGTCTTGTTCTTGATTTTGCGTTCTTCATCCAATTGACTATGTCAATGGGATTTATTCCCCCCTAAATACAAGTGTAAAACTCTATTCTTTCGTATCGAATTGAAAATCCTAAGAAATGCAAAGGTTGCAAATTTCATCAAATAGCAACATAAAGCAAGAACGAACTTGTGTTGTTGAGGGACAAAATGTCAAGGATTGAATCTTCAATTAGGAATATTGTCAAAATTTTAGCTTTGATGTTTGTTGGATTTGCTACAAGTAAGAAATTTTAATTGGGGGTAATTACGGGCAATGTGGGTTGATATATGCTGTCAATTGCAATTTAGGGTTGTGGTTGAGATTTTCGTATTAAAATTAGTGGTGTAACTGAAGTTGTAATTGTTTTTTGGAATCAATGAAGGAATTTGTTCCAATATTTATGTTAATTCTTTTTGTATATACTCACTTGCATTATTATTGAAGCAACTAAACTTACACTTCTACTTTATGTCTTGTGAGATGTCCAATAGGGTGTTGTTGAGTGTTCAAATCTCAACTACGACTGTGTTCTATTGTTACTAACAAGGTCAATTTTTTGATAGAATAATTTCCAATAAAGAGCTGCAATTCTTCTTTCAAAAAGCAACTAAACTTACATGCAAATAGGCAACTAAACTATTGAAACATTTAATGGGCAAATATTTGCCAACCAATAACATCAAGTAAATCACTTGATGAATATCCAAATATAAGTTGAATAATACTAGTGCAATAAACTACAGTAATAGATAATTGGAATATCCTAAAAGGAACTGAGTGCAATTAATACAATAAACCTTATCACAACAAATATTAGTGTCGGGGGCGAAACACACGTGTTCGACTAATTAGTGATATACTCTAGCTAACTAACAATTCTACCAAAAGATAGAAAAATTAGCAAATAAGCAAACAAATTAAGCATAAATGAGTGAATAAACAAGATTTACTATGGGAAACCCGAGGACCGGGAGAAAAACCCACACCGCACTTTGTGATTATTGAATATGAAGATGATCAAACACACATACACAACTCAAGTATCAATGGCATACCATTGCAATACTATCTCACAAGTTTCCTAATCTAACCACTATAGATTACAACTTGTGCTAGTAATCAACTAGTATCCACACTACTAACACTCTCTATTTGCTTCCCAAAACCCCTTACAACTAGTTTTCACAAGTTTAGGATCACAAACCTACAACTATCCTGAAACCCCTAGCTTAAGTGTTTAACAAATAACAAAGTATTCTTGTTGTGTTCTTTTGTTTCTCTCTCTAGCTCTTTGCATGTGCTCCTTGCTTCTATGACCTGAAGTGTGTATATGAGTATCAAGGAGCTCCATAAGGATGACACCTCATTTTAACTAGCAAGTGTCATCACTCTTATTGCATTAGAACAAGACAAGTGTCCATTTAATCATCCACCGCAAGTGACTAAAACAGAGCACGTGTAATCTCTGTACTAGGCGTCCACCGCGCCCAAGAGGGCGCCCCCTGTGCCTAGGGTCCAGAACTAAAGTACCAAACTACAGGGGGGGCGCCCACCGTACCCGACCCGTAGTTCCTTTCCTCTGCTCTTCTTCTTTTGCTCCAAGCTCCAGCCATCCTTCCTCCACTACACCTAAACCATCTCTTCACTAAACCTAACAATTAGTGCATAATTTTTGAATTCTAGGGTTCTTTAAGACTAATTGATTAATTATGAACTAAACTAAAAGAAAACTAAAACAATTTGCTACTACATATCTCCCTTTGATTCTTGAGTTGCATTTGGTTGTGAACCTGTCAAGAGTTCTACAATTAGGTTGTCACCCATTTTCGTTTTACCCTTGTTCTTGCCTGCTATCATCATTTAATGCATGCTGGGTCAGCTTCACCATGATCTATGAATTGTTCTTGTGTACCTCCTATCATTATTTAGAAATATAAGTCATACCTTTTGTCGATCAGACATGATGGTTCAATCCTCCCTTCTTGTTTGAGTTAGAATAGTCTTCAAGTGATGGAAGAACCAACTCCAACTAGTTTTGTTCTCAGAATCAACCACGACAACGGCCACAGGGAAAATCTCATTGTTTCCATCTAAGGAAACGACAGACAACAAAACATCTCCATAATTTCCCTTGAGGTGACACCAGTCAACACCAACCAACCCTTTACAACCTGCCACTAACCCTCTAAACTTAGCAACAAAGCTCATAAATAGGCTCTTGAACTGTAAACCATTGTGAGGCTGCATGACATTAGCCCACGTACAAAAAGCAATTGATCCCAAATTGCTACTCATAAGCAACTCACAATACTACGTCAAATTAGTAAATGATGCATCATGGCCGCTTAGAATTAGATTCATTGCAATTGACTTTAGTCGGTATAAACTAGAAGTTGCCATTGTCAAACCTCATCATTCCCACAAGAATGCATTTAATGTTCTCCCACTAATATCCAGATCCGCTCTTACGCCCTCCAATAATTTCTTTGTTACCCATTCAGCACTACACATGGGATTATACACCAAATTCAGGTCACATTTATGATTGTTGTATAAACTTTTTATTGCCCATCTATACCCATCATCTAATACCGAAGTATGTATTCTCCAACTACTTTTTTCATCAGCACACTCAACGGAATATCTTGAGTTATCAACCTTCCTCACAACCAAAGAAAAACCCTCTTGTATGCAAAAGTCCCTCTACACATCCCTAAAGTGATCTTTGTCTACAAAGAGCTGCCACAACTTCAGCCTTATTTGACTTATTTCACTTTCTTCATACACCTCTCCATTTTTATAAACCTTAGTCATTTTCCCACTTTCATCCAGCACCCAATCCTCCCTTTGTAATGACTCCCAACCTCCGTTGACATAATTTTGGTTCAATTATTCTACTATGTCCCCCTCCTCAAAGTCAGATTCCCACTCATCTTCTAAACTACCCAAACTCATGGTCGCAACATTGTTGAGCGCAAGTACATATTAGTTTAACTCACGTGGTGCCTATAATCCTTTCATAATATCAGTTGTTTTGGGCATTTTCTTACCAAATTGAAAAGAATTAGGCATTTTCTTACCAAATGGAAAAGAATTAGGTATTTTCTTTTTCTTTGATTTTTGAACAGTGGTTGCAACTTCAGGGGACGATTTTAATTGATTAGTAAGGATTAGGTTATAGGTAAGTGATGAAAGCCTAGGAATTCTCCTTGGACTTGGGAAGATTATCTGCACTAAAGGATGTGTGTTTGTGCTTTGATTGTTGTGGGAAAAAGGTTTAGGGGAATGGTTTCTAGGAGGGCTTTCATTAACATGTTTAGTATCAATAATCACATCTGGGATTGGTTGAGGAGGTTTTGGATTTTCCCCACTTCTAATAGGGAGGTTTTGAGGCTTTTTAGGCACAATGGAATGATTAGTATTTGTTGCATTTAATCACCTTGTTTGTTGTGTTAACTTCCAAATGAAATTTGGCTCACTCAAACAACCTACCCAAATGTCATTACTCTTTCTCTTAATTACATTGAACATCATCACTAGACTACCATCATCAACTAAATGATGATTCTTCTCTCTGTAACTATATTGTAAAACAGGAAACTCAGGTAATTCCCACCCATTATTTACATACCCATCAACCATATCTTTAATAACTTCCAATAAAAGGCACTCATCAACATTAGGAATAACAAGTTCAAACTAATGAGATCCAAAATGGAATTTGAGAACTCTTTCGAACATTCTGCATTTGCAACAAAACTAACAAAAAAATCAGAAAAAGAAAAACTAAACAAGAACAATGAAAAACAAAGCAAAAATTTATCAAATAATTACCATAGCATAAAAACAAGAATAACTACCACTATACTATTACGTTCAAAAACAACATCAAACAACAAACAATGAGTTTAAACACAAACATATTTAGACTAACATGCAAATACATAAAACCAAAATTACGAAATGAAAATCAACAAAACTTCCAACAAAGTTTGAAAATAGTTTAAAACCGAAAACAAGGGTGGAACATACCTCTCGAGTGAAACTTAGCTTCAAACCACCAATTCAATTGACTACCAAGTTAAATTTTTAATTTTCTTTAGCAAAATCGTTAGGTACAAGAAGATTATTCAACTACTTCAAATTCTTTCAAGAAACTAGTGCATACAACAATTATCAAAATTTGAGGGATTTGGAATTTGAAAAAACAAAGAGTGGAATAGAGGGTGGGATAGGGGTTATATCATTGAATGAGAATACGAAGAGTCAAGTAAAGAAAGAAAATATTTTTTAAAAAAAGGAAAAGAAATCGTATGAAAAAATTAAGTGAAGTTAACACAGATAATGACGGTAATATTTAGTATGTATGTGTGAGGGTTATTTATTGTGAACAACCCTTAATCAAGTGGCACGAATGAGAAAGAAAAAAAAGTCAGTCATAAGTGAGAAACCCTAATACTTTAAGGGCATATATGAGAAAAACCTTTTTTCAAATTTTTAAAAATTTTGATCCAGGCCACGAGCCTGAAATCTTACCATAACATGTTTATAAAAAATTTGGTCCTGGATTTCTTGATCACGACCCATTATCTATCGGGCCCAATTCACTAGCCCAAAGCCTTGTAATTTTTAAGTCAGACCGGGCCAAGCTTGTGAGTCAGGCCAATATTGATCAGCTCTAATAAATACCCCCTTCACCCCTTCATTTCCAAACCTCTCAATTAGTGAGTTTAGAGCTACTTAGAGAGAGAAGGAGAGAATTCTAGAGAGATAAAGTGCTTTATGAAGGGTTTGTGATTCTTCTTAGCACACTAGAGTAAATTTTGCCCACCTTCAACCTAATTCAACCTATATTCTTGATTTCATTCCAAAAAGAACCTCAAAAACACCAAAAAAATTCTACTAGTTTATTTGGATCAAAATCATCTTTTTTTCTCATGAACACTTAGAAGATTTATCAGGAACACTTTGAATATCTTCGAAGTTCTTGATAATTTTCATCCAAAACATTTTATTGATCTAAATTCAATTCCAAAAATGTTTCTGAAAACCCTTTCAAATAAAAACACACAAATTTTCAAGAACAATTTGAAGATTATTTAAGCACACTTCGAATATCTTCGAGGTTCTAGAATTCCTAAAATGAAAACCTTTTTTCAACCCAAACAGAATTTCATAAACAATCATAAACAAGTTTGTCAATAATGGATTAGGATCACAACACACAAAAATCTCAAAATCATTTGAAGATCACTTCGAATATAAAGAAGTTGTAGAGTTTCTTCATCAAATTAAATTCCCTTTTTCAATCCAACTCCTCTTGTTATCCAAAAATTTAAGAGTTTTTCGCCCTGAAACACATTAAAATCATCTTTTTTAATCCATCGATCATCTTGAAAACTTTCATAAATAACTTTTCAAGGTATACAACAAATCAAAACCCAAATGAAACTAAGAAGTTACATGGTACTCTGAAGCACTCGAAGCACAACACACTGCATAGTCATAGTAAATAGAGGGATGAAAGTCAAACCTAACCCCCCCTCTCTTCAAGGGGAATCATTACAACTTGCAATTGAATTTCCTTTTTTATTCTGATGACCCTCTAGGAATTCAAACTTAATGAATATGAAAAGCCTATTTCCATATATAGCTTTCTTCGCAATTCAAACCAATTTCAAAAATTAAATACATTTTAAAGCATTCATTATCATTCAATTCTTGCACAGTTACTCTTAATTATTTGGTTAAGTGTTCATTGCTTTCAATAATGAATACTATGATAATAATCAAGTAATCAACCCTAACTAACTGCATCTCACAAAAAGTCACTTCTAATAAAGACAACAATGCATTCTGCCAAAAATAGATGATTGAATGGAAAGCCAAAAGGCACTAAAGTAAGTGATTCATCCTAGATCTAAATCGATCACTTGGATTCGGAGACCTAGAACATGGAGTGACGCAACAACTATAAGTGGATATGATCTAGATATCCACCTATGACAATTGATGAAACATGATAAAAGGAAATGATCTATTCTATCACAATTAATGAAACATGATAAAAGGATTTCGGTCTTAAAACCTGATATAGGTGGATATCTAGATCATATTAACAATTTTCCGATAGGGTGGAGACTCTCACTAATGTAAATAAAAGCAAAAGCAGACATCGTCCTAGCCGGCGAGGGAGTTTGCACCGAAAACTGCCTCTCATAGGTACCCAGTCTCGAATCAAGTCTTGGCCGACTCTAAGACTGGGTCCTAAAATCTAGGAATCGGTTAATTTGGGTCACGTTCCAGCTTTGAATTCTAGGACTCGATTCATTCTGGGTCCGATTCCCTCAAAATATACCAAGTGCCCGGTCCATCACCCAAAGTTACTTACATAATTGCCCATATGTTGTTGTCAAAATATATAATGTAAGAAAAAGATAAAAATAATAAATGTCTCATAATTGAATTACTATAACGTAATTGTGTTTTATTCATCCTTTTACACTACTAAACTCTTTTTATTCATGTTTTTTTTAGAAAAGGTAAGAAAATTTTATATATCGAAAAAGGAAATTACAACCTATAATGCCAAAGCTGGCCAAGTCCAAAATTGCAAAAGCATCATTATCTTCTTCTAAGGCACCTTCTAGGAAGGGTACTTGGAGAAGAACAATCATTTGCAGCAACTTAAGACAACTATACATCTTTACATTAACTAGTCTATACACTATCTTCTATCCACATCAGAGATTCCCCTAGCTAAGAGACTTAAAATTCTAAGAAGAACCATTTGCCTAAGTTTTGCAACAACTTTCTCAAGCTTATCCAGTGTTAGCTCCCACACTAACTTGTATGTTCCTCTGCCTTCATATCTGATAGAGAAGAGCTATTACACAGATTCTAATCACTTGCTTCCTGAATTTTCCTAGTGTCGGATTCTTCAACCAATGATGGCACTCATCTCTAGTTGTGAATTGCTAATCAAGCTTCAAAACTTGCACAAACACTTGACAAACTTTCTACACATAAGGGGAAGAATAATACAAATGAGAAATGGATTCATCATGCTGTTGACAAAGAGGACACTCTGGGGAAGTATGCACACCCATCTTGATCTATCTCGAGTCTTCAGCTTATCCCGCATACACATCCAAGCAGTGAAGCTATGTTTAGGAATTTTACTGCGATTCCACACCCACTTATCCCAAACCACAATAGATTTCTGCCCCCTTAAAGCTTTTATAAACTTCAGCCACGGAATACCTCTTTTTATTCATGTTAAGTTGTAATTTGGTGCATCAGCTTTTGACATATTCACAGGCTTGCTCACGCAACTTGTGTTTTTTGTTTATTGTTTTGTTACCTTTTTCCTATCAATGGATTTTGTTGTTATAAGTGATGAGATTATGGATGAACCATATAATGATTATTTTACAAAGATTAACCATACTGATTAAAAAAAGTGACAAGTGAAATAGAAAGACTTTTGAGACATTTGTAGCCACTTCTTCCCAGGGGCGGATCTACACTATAGCTTGGTTAGACATGTGCATAACCATTGTTGGGAGGAAAAATTAGCTTCAATTAAGTAAAAAAAAAAAACATACTTACGAATGCCATTTTTTTGGACTGTGTGTGCTTCAACGAAAGAGATAGATGAGATGAAAGATGTATTTACTTTTTTAATTTTTTAACTACTCTCCCATATTGAGCTATTGGCCTATTGCCTATTAAAGTAGGTAGTTGACAGCTATTATAATTCTGAAACTGTTTTCCTTCTAGTGCAATACGCCAATACTTCTATACTACTCAGTTGTACCTCCTTTTTATTCATTGGGCTTTCACTTTAAAAATTACAAGTATTTGTATTAAGTATATACAATTACATTGGACTTTCATTTAAGAAATTATACTTCTTCTGTATCATATTAAACACAAAAAACAAAATTTTACGCATTTTGAAGTTGAGATTTAACAATGTAAACAAGCAAATTATTCAAAATAATTTTAACACAATGAAAAATGAGATTATAACTTTATTGTGTTAAAATGATTTTGATTATTTCGCTTATTTACATTGTGAAATCTTAACCTCAGCTCGAAATACGTGAAATTTGATTTGTTGCGTTATACGGAGGAAGTATTAATTCTAGAAAATTAACATCGTATCTACAATCATGTCGAAATGTAGGAACGAGTCAGACACTTAGACTCGTGTCCATGTTCGATTCTCGTACTAGAATTTTGGTAACATTGATGTCAACCATTGTAAAGCAAAGAGAGAGAAAGGAACAAATGATTCGAAAAGACCCGAAATACTAGACCTGAAATTCAACAGTTTCAAGTGTATAACCATTATTCAAATCCTGCATCCGCCCCTGCAAGTTCTTCCCAAGGTTTCTCAAAAGCTAGGAGAATAATGGTTAATTCAACAGAAATGAATGATGATGCCATAATTCGCCCTAAAAAGGGTCAAGTGGTTTGTTTTACAACTAGGAAATAATGGTTAATTCAATGAAATAGAATGATGACATAAGTTACCCTAATAAATATGGTCAAGTGGTCTATTTTACAATGTCTACATATCCATGGAAGCTAACCTTCATGGGAGAAATTATAGGAATTTTGACAAATGCAGGTCTAGGTCGCACCTGTAACTGAGAGAGAGAGAGAGAGACAGACAGAGTCAACTTCATAAGACTAAGGATTAGTTTCCATCCTAAAACCATATGGCAATGGGAGGAGTATCCCCCTAGCCTTATAAAGTGATTAACTCTCTCTTCCTCTCCAACTAATGTGGGAAACTTCCATGTGGTGAAATCGGGATGTCTATTCTTTAACACTCCCCCACATATGTAAGGTCCCTTTAAACTTTTTCTCATGTGATTTTTCGAGCAATAGTGCTTCTTTACTCCCCATCACACGGACTAACACAATTTGGCCCTAAAAAATGTAGCCATTTAGGGTAGAATATCATAAGCCTGGCTCTGATATCATGTCAAATTAAACAGGTTTGGGCCACGTTGCCACCGGGAGTGCGAGTGATGTAGGGATTTTATATCCCATTTTAGAGTATTTTTCTTATCTATTTGGTCGTTTTGAGTCTTTTTCACTTTGATTTGCGTCCGTGTCCTCGATTTCTACTTCTAACCTTCTAACGGCTGCTTTTAACATTTATACTGCATTTTTCGTCTTTCTTTGGCATGATTTTCAGGTGCTCTTTGACTTCCGGCACTTTGGGTACGTTCAGGTGCAGTTGGGGCCCACCTTTGGTCATGTTTAGGAGTCATTTGAGACCTCGGTTTACGTGCACTCAAGCTCAGAGCCTTGCTATTTACATTTGGAGCTCTCTAGAGGAGTAGTGGTTTAGTAGTGGCCTGGTAGCGGTGTGTAGCAGCCGCTACTTTTGAGTAACGGCTAGTAGCTGGTAGCTCACCTTTCTCTCTACTCAATTTGTTTTACCCCCTAGTTTTGTATTGCAGAGTAGCGAGCGCTACTACTTGCTACTTTTCCTGAGAAGGTTTTCCTTTTGTTTTCCATTATTTTTATTTGAGTTGGGGATTTTTTTTGTTAATTTGGCTTTATGAATTTCACATTTTTGGAGGTATATGACCACGTACCCTTTCACTTTTGTAATTGCACTCTCATACTCTCTTATTATTAGCAATTAGATTATTTTCTCTCTCCTCTCTTAGCTATCCTAATAGCTTATTTTTACATTTGGGCACTATTCATCTTCTTTCTCCAACACTCTTTTGCTTAAGGGAGTTCCTGTACTCTGAATTCTCAACTCAAATTTAATATTCAAGCTCTACTAACCTTTCTTTATCTCTTGCACTTATTTATTTTCATTGTCGTTAAGTATATCTTAAATTGTGTTTTCTAGGGTTTCATGAGATTTTGTCAATTTTACTTGAAATTATAGATCTTGTTCTAAAGCATGTTAAATATGTATGTTTTTTATTTTTTAGCATGTGTGAGTAGTTTTCTTATTAGGGGTTGCGTGAAGACCCAATTAAGTCATGGTTGATTAAAATTGGGGTTTTGAGTTTAATTTGAGTAATTTTGCATTTGTGTTTTGGTGGTCACAAAATAGAAAAGTCATGAAGTTAGGTTGTAGGCCTTTGCTTGGTTCAATGAATTGAACATTTCTAGTTTGAGTTTAATTAGTTACTTGGTTTCTTGGTTGAGGTTGCCTTTGTCAAAGTAGTGTAAGAGGGAGACCCCAACTACTTGTGCTTATGCCTTCCCGTTAGATCAAGAGACTTAGTGAGGTAGCAATCCCATTCCTGACTTTGAGTCTTGTAATTAATTAACTTACTCCAATTGGGTGTCCGATTTAGGAATTGCTTGACCCGTAAATTTGAGAGAAGGCTTGTCAAGTTCCCCACTTGATTACTCGATATATCACCTTATTGTCCATGTTTAGTTGGTTTAGTAGCTTGGTTGGAGTCGAATTTCGTATACCCCTAACACTTCTTTCCCTTGATATTTCCTAGTTAATTAATTGTCCGAGTTAATCCAAATCAATCTTGCGACCGAGTTAGATTGTAATTGTTTCATGATTTGGGTTTCCTTAAACTTATTCTCGTTCTGTGGATATGATCCCTACTTGCCGTACACTTATGTGTTTGGTTAGTTAGGTTTTGACACGAGTGAAGTGTGCAATGATCCTTCAGCAAGTCCACATCACAAGACCAAGGAGGTTCCATCGCAAAACCATATAACAATGAGGGGAGTAGATCTTTGGCCTTATATAGTGGTCTCAACTTTCGAATTCAGGACCGAGCCATAAGACTAGACTTAAATTTTCCGATTTTCTCCTAGTTTGGAGTGGTTGTTTAGTTTTTTTTCTTTTCATTGTTTAAAAGAAACATATATTATTGTCTAAAATATTTTCATGTTATACATAAGCTAAACAGAATATAAGGTTAATTAATATATACATTACTACCTAATATTTATTTTGACTATAGAAAGTTCACATGCTTTAAAATTTGACAAACAACTTAATTTAAAAAGAATTATAAATTTCATGTCCAAATCGAACTGGAATTTTCTAGGTTTGGATTGGATAGGGTCGGAATTTCATTTTTGCTTGGACAAAGGACAGAGTTGAATCATTAGTCCAATCTGGTCTAAATTTTGTTCGGCACCAATCCCAATTTCGTTACGAAGCGTAATTTGTTCTTTCCAAGTAGCATGTTTGTTTCTCTTTTTTATTTATTTTCTTGATTGTTCATTCTTACTTTAATGTCAAGTGTTTTATTTAATTTGTGTACTATTTGATTGTAATATATTTTACATATGTATCTAATACTAGTATATATAAAAAAGAATTGAATATGACATGTGTTAAACCTACAACTCTCAATTATGCATAAATCTCTTTTATAAAAAAGCGACATGTGTCGCCTTATATGCCAGACATATGTCTTTTTTTTTACTTATATTTATTTCGTCTTTTCATGTTCCCACTTGCACCTTAAATTATACGCATGTCACCCTCTAAATCATTCAACCTTTATTCACTTCCCTTTTCACTGATTGACACACGTTCGCCTTTAAATATTTTTTACTCTCCCTCTTAAAAATAGCATGACTTTATCTCTTCACATTTCATATCCCATCATCTCCCGTTTTATTAATTACCCCTTCATCTTCCCCTTTAACTCTCTTCTTAATTAATTGCATGACTATATATAAATGATCTTTTTTACTATTTTAATTTCATCAGGCAAATCTCTATCTTTGTCTAAATCCCTTTGATACTTCAATTCTTTTTATTAGAAACCTTACCAATAGTATCTTTGTCTAAAGTCACATAACATTCTTCAAATGCACACAACAAAATTATTGTCTAAAATGTAAAACAATAAATGAGTAAAAATAGACCCCTCGACCTTTTTTTAAAAAACAAATGTAAAAAGGAAGTATTATTGATCACCAAAAACAACAACAAGATACAAGTGATAGCAGAAACTACAAAAAAAACAAGGATTTTAAGGAATCCCGAGCTATAAAAAACCAAAGCAAAAACTACCACCTAAACCACCATCAAGGAAAAACCAAGAGAGACATCACCTACAGGACCCTACTTAGAAAACATAGACATACACCATTTCTTATCATTACAGCTTGCCTGCTTAGGCATTACATATTTAATTCTAACAAGCAAATTAGCCTGAAGTCTCTCCATGGAAATATCAAGTTTGTATACTTGATCATGCCAAACTGCCATGTTCCTCTCCTACCTGATGATGTACATAGTGCCAACATACCAACTGAATATCACTTGCCTTTTGAACCGACCCCGATTTAGTTCAGACTAGCCACACAAGTATCCAAACTACAGAGATCAATTGTAATATAGGTGATTGCAGTAAGAATAGCACAACACTGCCTACTATAAGCACACTCAAAAAACAAATGATCCATAGTCTCCTCAGCAAGACAACACAGAGGACATGTTGCATCCTTAATAACCCCAATAGCAGCCAATTTTCCTTTTGTTCTCCATTTCCTACACATTATCATCTAACAAATAAACTGATGTCTGGGAATATTCAATCTGTTCCAAACCATTTGAGCCCAAGGAACAATCCCATGAGGAGTTCTAAGCTAGTTATAACCACTAGCCATAGTATAGCCCCTAGAATTAGCCTTCCAGATTTCACCTATGTAGCCATGTTTAAGAAGATCCTTAACTTTCTAAAGCTGTTTCCAAGTCCAACTAGCTGAATTAGGGCATGAAGCTCTCTTCCACTACTTGTTCTTAATGTAAAGGTGGTTAATCCAACAAAGCCACATACTATCCTGTTTGCTAGCAATGTTCCAAACCTGCTTGCCTATAGCAGCAATGTTCCAAGCAAAGCAATCATGCACACTTAAACCACCTTCCTTTTTGGGATGACAAATGATATCCGAGGCCACGGGAGGAGGCCTAGAGAAAATGAGTTTACCACCCCACAGGAAATTTCTACACATAGCCTCAATTTGCTTCAAGACATGCTTCTGGATAATGAAAATAGCAGCCCAATAAGTATGCAAAGTGAGCAGCACAAAATTGACCAACTAAGTTCTTCCACTATTTGAGAGGGACTTGCTACTCAAAGAAGAAACCCTAGTTGTGATTTTATCCACCAAAGCTTAACAATCAACCATAGAGAGCTTTGTCACTACTCACATTAATCCCCAAATACTTAAAAGGAAACTAATCAAGTTGAAAGCTAGTGTAACACCCCTTGGTGTGAACAATAGTCCCCAACTATTCGATTTCTCAAGACTTTAAACCAATATACCAAGGGGACTATTCGTTTATAGTCCCCTTGGTACATTGGTTTATATTTGTGGAGATTGAGGAATATTGTGGAACGYATTATTCATGAYTGTGATTATGGAGGTTGACAACTAGTCAATTGTCTTTAATTAATTATTTCGGTCTATTGAGGTAATTTTATAATATAATGATGGATTTAGTGGGTCAAGTAAAACTTGTCACCTGAGGRGGTTTATAATACAGGAATGAATTAAGTGGAGTCAAGTATCACTTGCTTCATGAGGTYAATTTRGATYTATGYTTGYATTCAAGTGGAGTTAAGTGTAACTTACTCCATGAGGTGATTTTATTACTCGTTCATGACTTAATGTGTGTAACACCCCAATAATTCTCCACCTTTACCTGTGAAATAAATAAACTAAAATACGGAGAACCATTGGCGTGTCACTGCCACGTGTTCAAACGTTTAGGCAAAATAACCTTTTGCAGCGGAATTCAAGTTAGCAAAAATAGTTCAAACCAAGATATTAAATCCCAACATGGAAAAACTCGTTTAACAAGTTGGAAGCAATTACAGCCTTATTTGCAAACCAAGTTAAAATCCCTTTTAAAACATAGTAATCAAAATATCAACACGTTCTGAAGAGTCTACAAAACGTGTAAGTTATTAAATACGTCGGGCTCTCCACTCAGACCATCCGTACAAGTCCTAGTTACTTTATTGCAAACCTGTGAGAATCTGCTCCCCATAATTCCAAATGAATAAGGATCATCACAGGTCCACCAAGAGAAAGAAAGTGTGGACGACAACAAACACACAAAGCACATAATCAGCAAAGCTGAGTACATACAATTAGAAAATCAAAAACAAACGGACACATCTCCCTAAAAACTGGACATACCGAGTTACGACACCTGCTTAGAAACAAAGGAAACCCAATGTGGTGTTCATTAACACTTAAAACACACATAACTTATCAACGGATCCAAACTCAGATCAATATAACACTACTTATTACTACAGCTGCTCCAATACAATACAATCCCAAAACATCATAGCTTCTGATAACTAGATTGTACCTGCAAAATATTTTACTCAACTCCCATACATGACTCAAATATTATACTATATTAGATATGATTTGAGCAATAGACAAGGTGTCCAAATCCCAGACACACGAGGTGCCACAGTTAATCCCACGACACACTAGGTGCCACAGTTCAATTCCCCATGCCCGTCGAAAGGCATCAAAATGGTGATCGGCGCGACTCCGTCACCGAAGCTAGTGAGATCTCTACTAACCCTATCAGATATTAAAATTATCCAGACGAAAGTAATAGTAAGAAAAACTGAAGAGGGACGCGTTGATCAAACGGCCCCTCGAAGGAAGCGAATAAAATCGCAACCCCAACCCTGATTGTCAATACTCTCAGACGTGCACCAATTCACGAGTTTTATTGCTCATCCAATTTTTTTATTATTTTGTTAATTATTTGAAGTGCATACCATGACACAAACAGACTACAAACGCCACATACCAATATTTTAACCAAGATAAACCTCGTCATTAGACTGGAATACTTCCCTTACTCAATTCACACATTAAGTCATGAACGAGTATAAAATCACTCATGGGAGTAAGTTACACTAACTCCACTTGAATTCCAACATATATCAAATTCACCTCATGAAGCAAGTGATACTTGACTCCACTTAATTCATTCCTGTATTATAAACCACCTCAGGTGACAAGTTTACTTGACCTAAATCCATCATTATATTATAAAATTACTCAATAGACCGAAATAATTAATTAAAGACAATTGACTAGTTGTCAACTCCATAATCACAACTCATGAATATCGTTCCACAATATTCCTCAATCTCCACAATACAAACAATATACAATAAAGAATTCGCTGTGTGACTTCAAACAACTTCATGGACGTTTCCTACTCATACTTCTATATTATAAGCATCCTCAAAACACTTTAAGATCAGATTTCGCAAGTAGTAGTACCTTGAATAAACGAGCGACAAGCCACTTTAACACTTAGAAATCGCCCTCTACGAAGTCTCTCCTAATCATATAATAGAAACTTGAATCAACACACTGATTTTAAATTTACAGCAATTACTAAGTGATTTTATGTGCCTAAAAGTTACTAAAAAACATTTTTTTTTATTCTTCATAAAACCCCA
The DNA here is from genome assembly GCA_008642245.1 of Bassia scoparia. Classification (NCBI taxonomy): domain Eukaryota; kingdom Viridiplantae; phylum Streptophyta; class Magnoliopsida; order Caryophyllales; family Amaranthaceae; genus Bassia; species Bassia scoparia. The sequence continues at coordinate 7,027 of SNQN01007883.1, read as the reverse complement.
TTGATAGTATAACAATATTAATTATAGCTAAGCTTGAAAAATCATAGAAATCTAGTTTTTCAATAAGAACAATTCACACTTTAATTCATTGAAATAATTCTGAAAATTTCCCTTTTAATAACCTTAAAAACTCGAAAACATATGCATACAAGTGGTACAATATATACCCATTGGTTTGATGTGAAAACCCATAATTTTCAATACTCATAGCTTCAAAAAATTATGAAAACCTGATATTATTAACTGGAAGAATAACAAAGTCTAGAATTGTAATATTATTTAATAGTTCATAAACAAGCCCTTATTCCTACAAAAATAATTTAAAGTCATCAAAATCTCGAAATATATTCATAATTAAATCTGAAATTTATTTAAAGCCTAAAGAATTTCAAATCCATTGTCATACAATTTCAATGTTATAAAATCAAGTAAACAATCTAGCCTTAAAAATAAAATCCCAATTTAAAACCCTATTTCAATCTTAATAAATGAAAATTCATATCTAATTGAATCATCAAAACAATTTCACAATACAATAATTTGTTAAAAATAAGCCTAAAACGATTTGTATACATTATTAGTAGCAAAACTTGTCATGAAAATCAATTAAACAATGAGAAAAGAATGAAATACAAGGAGAGAAGGGGAGAAGGGAGGACCGACGTGCTCGGTGGTGATGGCGGTGGGCAGCGGTGGCGCAGCGTACCTCGGCACAAACGCAGCAACAACGCAACAGCAGTGCAGCAACCACGCCACACAGCAGCAACAACAGCAGGCACAGAGCAACGCAGCAACGACAAACGACGCAGCAACGCAACCCGCAGCAGTCGTGCTCCGGTGACAGCAGCAGGGCGGCGGCGGCTCCGGTGGAGGCGGCAGCAGCGCCCCTCTCTTCTCTCTCTCCTGTCCTCTCTCTTCTGCACGGCTTCTCCTCTCTTTTTTTTTTGTTTGGAAAAATTAATGATGAAAAGTGGCGTGAAGGGATTTTGAGAAGGCAAGGAAAAAACTTTAACTGATTCCGTTTTTACTAGGTTAAAGTTAATTTTAATTATTTATTTATTTTTTATTTTTGATAAATGAAAAGATAGGTTTCCATCATGAATAAGAATTTAAAAAAAAATCGCTTTCAAATAAAATATATATCTTTTAAACGATAAATCAATATATATTTATAGAAATACATTTATAATTATTCGAAATTACGGGGGATTACAATCTACCCCCCTTAAAAGAWGTTTCGTCCCCGAAACTTGTCCCAAAATCCACAATCTCTCCAGAATTTTAATAAAAAAGGTGTTTGTATTGTTGTAAACTACTTGTACCGCTAAAAAAACTGATTCTCCAATGACCACACTTAACACAATTTCACACACTTTTATAGTATGTGTACTAAACCAAATCATGCCTACTAGGCTAAAGTCGAGCAGTTTGAAATAATATTTGACAAKACAGGCACAAAATTGAAGCAATAAGTAAGTAAAACAGGCAAAAGCGCGAAATTATATCGCATTCTACCCCCCTTAAAAGAAAAGAGTTACGTCCCCGTAACTCACCCCAACGAACAAGAACGCACRCAGCAASAKRAGGATACTTCRCCAAAAACACTCAGGATACATAGTAAGACAACCAACAATGACCCAAAGACATAACTGTTCTAACCACAACTTATATTGGAAAATGGCCACGATGTATGACTTGAAAGTGTTTCTAGGACAGTCCTCAATTTCGCAACATGTTCTTCCGTATTCCTCAAATATCAAGATATCATCAATAAAACAACCACAATTTGTCTAGGTACTCATAAAATACTACACTCATTAAATTCGTGAAAATTGTGTAACCCAAACTTGTTATCCTCGAGTATTCGTTTGTTAACCCCAAAGGAATTGTCATAATTCATAGTGCCCAAAACGAGTCTCAAAAGTAGTTTTAGGAATGTTTTTGTTAGCAACCCTCAACTGGTGACATCTTGACCTCAGGTCAACCTAAAAATCACTCATCCTTTGTAACTGGTCATATAACTCATCTAATCTCGGTAAATGATACTCATCCTCTATAGTGACATAGTTTAATTCCCAATAATCAATACACAGTCGAAAACTTTCATCTTTTCTTCCACGAATAAAATTGGTGTTCTCCAATGTGAGGCATTAGGCCTATTAGAACCCTTATCTATCAGTCTTGCAATTTACTCAATGGAGTAATTTGAGTGCGTTCTTGTTCGTTGGGGTGAGTTACGGGGACGTAACTCTTTTCTTTTAAGGGGGGTAGAATGCGATATAATTTCGCGCTTTTGCCCTGTTTTACCTACTTATTGCTTCAATTTTGGCCTGTTTTGTGCCTGTTTTGTCAAATATTACTCCAAGTTGCTTGATTTTGGCCTGGTAGGCTTAATTTGGTTTAGTACACATACTATAAAAGTGTGTGAAATTGTGTCAAGTGTGGTCAGTGGAGAATCATTTCAGTGATACAAGTAGTTTACGCATACAAATACCTTTTTCGATTGAAATTCTGTGGGATTTTGGAAAGTTTCGGGGAAAACTTTCTTTTAAGGGGGGTAATGTAATTCCCGTAATTTTCGAATAATTATAAATGTATTTTCTATAAATATATTATTGATTTATGTTTAAAAAGATATATTATTTTATTTTGAAAGCGGATTTTTTTATTTAAATTTCATTTCATGATGGAAACCTATCTTTTCATTTTATCAAAATAAATAAATAGATATAAATAAATAATAATTAAACTTACCTAGTAAACGGAATCAGTTAAAGGGTTTATTTCTTGCCTCATGCAAATCATTCACGCCACTTTTCCATTCATTACTTTTCAAAAAAAAAAAAAGAGAGAGAAGCACGCACACGGGAAGTCGAGACAGAGAGAGGCGTCGAGAAAGAGAGAAGGAAGCACCGTGGCTGGCCGCCACCGCGTCGAAGCCGCCACCGGAGCCGGCTGCACTGTCGCTGCGTGCTGCGTTGTTGCTACTGCCTTGGTTGTTGTTGCCGCTGCTGGTGGTGGGTTGTTGTTGCTGCGCTGTGCGTTGGTTACTGCTGGCCTGCTGCTGCCGCCACTCCTGCGCCACCGCTGCCCACCGCCATCACCACCGAGCACGTCGGTCCTCCCTTCTCCCCCTTCTTCTCCTTTTGATTTCCTTCTTTAATGGTTTAATTGATTTTTCATGACAAAGTTTTACTAATAAATTATATGCAATTGTTTTAAGTTTAATCTCTAACAAATTATTGGTATTGTGAAATTGTTTTGATGATTTGAATTAGAATATGAATTTTCAGATTTAATTAAGATTGAAATTAGGGTTTTAAATTGGGGATTTTTATGTTTTAAGGGCTAGGGATTGTTTATTACTTGTTTTATAACATTGAAATTGTATGACAATGGGATTTGAAATTCTTTAGGGCTTTAAATAAAATTTCAGATTTAATTATGAATATATTTTCGAGATTTTGATGACTTTAAATTATGTTTTTGTAGGAATAAGGCTTGTTTATGAACTATTAAATAAGTATACAATTCTAGACTTTGTATCCTTCCAAGTTTTAATAAAATTCAGGTTTTCATAAATATTTTTGAAGCTATGAGTATTGAAAATTATGGGTTTTCACATCAAAACCAATGGTGTAATATATTGTACCACTTGTATGCATATGTTTTCGAGTTTTTAAAGGTTTTATATTAAAGGGAAATTTTCAGAATTATTCAATGAATTAAAGTGTTGAAATTTCTTATTGAAAAACTAGATTTTTATGATTTTTCAAGCTTAGGCTATAATATAATATTTATACTATCAATGGGGGTTTTTATGAAGAATAAAAACATGTTTTTAGTAACTTTTGAGGCACATTAAAATCACTTAGCATTGCTGTAAATTTAAAGTCAAGTGTGTTGATTCAAGTTTTACTATATGATTAGGAGAAGACTTCGTAGAGGTCGATTTCTAAGTGTTAAAGTGGCTTGTCGCTCAGTTTATTCAAGGTACGTACTACTTGCGAAATCTTGATCTTAAAGTTGTTTGAGGATGTTTGATAATATAGAAGTATGAGTAGGAAACGTCCATGAAGTTGTTTGATAGTCACAAGCGAGTTCTTTATTGGTATATTGGTTTATATTTGTGGAGATTGAGGAATATTGTGGAACGAATTATTCATGAGTGTGATTATGGAGGTTGACAACTAGTCAATTGTCTTTAATTAATTATTTCGGTCTATTGAGGTAATTTTATAATATAATGATGGATTTAGTGGGTCAAGTAAAACTTGTCACCTGAGGTGGTTTATAATACAGGAATGAATTAAGTGGAGTCAAGTATCACTTGCTTCATGAGGTGAATTTTGATATATGGTTGAATTCAAGTGGAGTTAAGTGTAACTTACTCCATGAGGTGATTTTATTACTCGTTCATGACTTAATGTGTGAATTGAGTAAAGGGAAGTATTCAAGTCTTAATGACGAGGTTATTTGGTTAAAATAATTGGTATGTGGCGTTTGTGGTCTTGTTTGTGAGTCATATGGACTTGTCAATAATTAATAATTAAATAATAAAACATGGATGAGCAATAAAACTCTGGATTGGTGCACGTCTGGAGTATTGACAATCAGGGGTTGGGGTTGCGATTTTATTCGCTTCCTTCCGAGGGCCGTTTGATCAACGCGTCCCTCTTCAGGTTTTTCTTACTATTACTTTCATTCTGGATATCTTAATATCTGATAGGGGTTAGTTGAGATCTCACTAGCTTCGATGACGGAGTCGCGCCCGTTCACCATTTTGATGCCTTTCGACGGGGAGGCATGGGGGAATTGAACTGTGGCACCTAGTGTGTCTGGGATTGAACTGTGGCACCTCGTGTGTCTGGGATTTGGACAACCTTGTCTACTGCGCAAATCATATCTAATATAGTATAATATATTGAGTCATGTATGGGAGTTGAGTAAATATTTTTGCAGGTACAATCTAGTTATCAGAAGCTATTGATATTTTGGGATTGTATTGTATTGGAGCAGCTGTATGTAATAAGTAGTGTTATATTGATCTGAGTTTGGGATCTGTTGTATAAGTATGATGTTGTTAAGTGGTTATGAACACCACAATTGGGTTTCCTTTTGTTTCTAAGCAGGTGTCGTAACTCGGTATGTCCAGTTTTTAGGGGAGATGTTGTCCGTTTGTTTTCTGATTTTCGTAATTTGTATGTACTCAGCTTTGCTGATTGTGTGCTTTGTGTTGTTTGGGTTCGTCCACACTTTCTTTCTCTTGGTGGACCTGTGATGATCCTTATTTCATTTGGAAATTATGGGGAGCAGATTTCTCACAGGTTTGCAATAAAGTAACTAGGACTTGGACGGATGGTCTGAGTGGAGAGCCGAACGTATTTTAATAACTTACACGTTTTGTAGACTCTTCAGAACGTGTTGATATTTTGAGTTACTATGTTTTTAAAAAGGGATTTTACCTTGGTTTGCAAATAAGGGCCGTAATGGTTCCAACTTGTTAAACGAGTTTTCCATGTTGGGATTTAATATCTTGGTTTGAACTATTTTTGCTAACTTGAATTCCGCTGCAAAAGGTTGTTTTGCCTAAACGTTTGAACACGTGGCAGTGACACGCCAATGGTTCTCCGTATTTTAGTTTATTTATTTCACAGGTAAAGGTGGAGAATTATTGGGGTGTTACATCTTATCTTGTCCCTGTCATTGAGGTTGGGGTGCTGCTGGGCGAAGGCAACAAACTCATTCACCCCTTCGATGAACTCATTCCGAAGTATGTTGTTATGATCGCGTCTATTGTACATCCACTCACACTCCTTCCTTTTCATTTTGATTAAGCCTATTCTGAGGTGATCGGTTTGACGCGTTTAACACGCGTCTAACCACTTTTGAGACTGATTCCCGCCTTGATATGTACCCAATGTATGATTATTTTGCTAGGCAAGGCAACATTAACCCTGCAGGTCCTCACCCTTCTTGGTACACTTACCCTGAGGGTGGCTTTGGTGCGCCATCTGGCAGTGCCGGTGGCTTTGGCGGTGGTTTTGGGAGCAGTTATCAGGGTGATGGTTCGGGTCGTGGGATGGATGATGATGATGATATGGATTGAGGTGCTTGTTTCCTTTTCTCCCCTAGCATTGAGGACATTGCTAGATTCGGCTTGGGGGGAAGAACAAGCACTTTATGGCGGTGGTTTGAGGTATGTTTATGCTTTCTAGTGTAGATTTTACTACTTTCTAGTATAGATTTTATTGCTTTCTAGGATAGTTGCAAGGTTTGTACCATTCATTAGGAGTGGGAGTTTACTTCCAACCACAAAAAATGTATTGCTTTCTTAGTGTAGTTTAGGAAAAAAAATTAGTGATCTCTTGCTCTTGTATATGATTGGATTCTCTTGTAAAGCATGTCTCCCTGTGCCCCATAGTGAAATTTTTTTGATGATTGTGATGCTTGAACTCGACCTTTGTGAACTTGTGATTGCTTTTCTGATTCCTTAACTGAATTTGATGGACATGATTTAGCCTGATGTATCTTTGGAACGAGGAAGAACTGAACTTGAAAGGATTTGAGCTTAAATGCATGATTATTCATATTTCTTGTGTGTTAGTTCCTGGTGTGTCACTATCTCATAATCTTGGCTTGGTACTTGTCTATTTGACTTTTTGGTCGTGTGTTGAGCATGATAGGAGGCTTTTGTTGTTAGGAGCCATGCTTCAGTGTTTAGAAACATTATTATCCCTTGATCCCTGATTTTGAGCCTGATTCCTTTCATTTCATGATTACCTACATTACAACCCTATTTTGGCTTTGTTCAAGTAACCCAAGTCTAGCTTGGGGGAGCATATTGGAGGGTGATGTGTGTTTCGTGGGTGCATTTTATTGGAGGCTCGTGTTGGTGGATATTTGGGGTGGTGTTGTGTTTCGCATTAGGTTCCTTAACTTGAGTATTGTCATCAATTCTATGTAAAGTGCAAGGCAAAAGTTGTATATTTTAGTTTAAATAAAAGAAAAAAAAAAAAAAAAGAGT
>SNQN01007882.1:0-31497 GCA_008642245.1 Bassia scoparia | reverse complement strand
TAATTGCTCCATTTTTGGCGTAATTGCGCAAACTACCTGTTTTGGCCGATTTCGATCTTGCTAAGAATAGGGAGCTTCCCCATTATTCATTTCAAGAATTTTTGCAACTCTCGGAAGAGCGGTCTCTCTCTCTCTCTCTCACTCGTGTTGATTTCTCTCACTCTCTGTCTCAAAATCTTTCAAGAACATTTCCAAACACATTCAAACACAATTCACACACATAAAAGGACTTTAAAAGGCTTTTTTTGTGCGAGGCAGATCTTAAGAGGTTTTTCAAGGGTTCAAGGTCGACAAGGTTCCTAAGGGTCCGAGGCAGCGTTCTTGGTCTTCGACATCGTGTTGTGAGGTAGGTTTGAGCAAACGTCTCGATTTTAAACCCCTTTTGCATGCTTGTTTTAGAAATTCGACTTTCAATGTAATTTTGCATGTATATTGATTAACAAACAATTCGGAAATTCGATATTAAAAGCAACCTTAAGGCATAACTTTCAATTCCTCGTACCGAGTGCTTCTGCTTGTCTGACAACAATAATATGCTTTAAGAAAGACCTGCATATTTCGTGTTTCACGCCTATAAGATAATTATGGACAAGCGGCATTAGGCTCTGGAATACGGAATTACAAACATGCCACAACAAACTAGAGCACTATGTGCATAGTATTCTATTAAACACCCGCCTAGCAATATTTGCATGCTTAGGGTTTAAAATGAAAACTGTTTGTTGTTGTTTTCGTATAATGAGCTCGCAATAACTAAGTTGAGGCTGCTAGATGCGGGGGGGGGTTGCTATGCACTACTTCACCCTTACCCTTGTCCTAATCGAAACTCATAATGAAAATAGGAAATGGAAAAAATACGAAAGTGATAGAATTTACCTTGCAAATCAACAATTGATCAGAAAAATCGAGCGAAATGATTTATTAAGCCCAATTAGTGAGAGCATTAGAGTCAAATTGCGGGCCGTTGTCAAACACTGGTATTGCGGCAATCAAATCTTGTGATGATATTTCTTCCAGAGAAATCCTTTCACATCCGAGACTTTTATGTTCTTCATTGGCTCAGCTTCCACCATTTGGTGAAATAGTCCACTGCATAATCAGAAATTTCTTTTGTCCAGGGGCTTGAGGGAAAGGACCCAATATGTCTACTCCCATCTTCGCGAAAGGTAGAGGCGATAAGACGGAGATAGAAGGTTTGCTGGTTTCTGATGGAGGTTCCATGAATTTGGCATTTTGGACATTTCTTGAACGAGTTCATGGCATCTCCCTTAGTGACGGCAATAGTATCCAGTGTCGGAGAGTTTCTCTGCTAAGCCTTGCCGATATGTGAACCAATTGCCCTGTGAATTTCGTCATAAACCCTGCCCTTTCTCAGGCGGTGATACACTTGAGGAGAGGATGGAGAAAGACTTCTTGTATAACTGTCCTGTCAATAACGAACCAAGAGTCTCGGTCTTTCACATGACTTTGCTCGTTGCAGATCTTGAGGGAGTGTACCCGTCAGCTTATACTCAATGATTTCATCCACCAAGTATCCTCGGTCAATGAGATGAACCTCCTCTAGCTGTTATACTTCTTCGGTCTTTCACTCAAAAAAAAGATCTTGGGAATCCCGGTTGCAGAGCAGCCAACTTAGTAAAGCATCAGCTTGGTTGTTTTGCGATCGAGGACTTGGACCAAATGGAACTGATCTAAACTTCCGTTTCCTTCTTACCATCTCCAAGTATCGAATCATACTCTCATCTCTGGCTTCATATTCTCCATTTACTTGACTAACCACACAATTGAGAGTCAGACATGGCGTCAATTTTGCGTGCCCAGCCGCTTTGCACATTCGTATATCCAGCCACTAAGGCCTATATTCTGCCTCATTGTTCGAGGTCTGGAACTTAAAACTCATGGCATATTCAAACGATCTCCTTCAGGAGATTAACAAGATCCCGCCCGACACCGTTTTGAGTGGAGGATCCATCCACAATAGCGTCCAAACATCGCTTGATGTCTCGACTGAGGAGGTTCGTTAATTCTACGATGAAAATCTGCAAGGCCTGCCCTTGATGGCTTTTCTGGGTTCAAACTCGGATTGAAACGTTGCAACGCAATGGCCCATTCAGCATTCGTCCTGATGATTTAAGCTTAGTAATGGTTGTTTGATAGGCGGTCGGTGTAGATCAAATCCTATGGGCCGCAAAGTAGGGGCGAAGCTTGCTTACGCATATGGAGCCAACCCAAATCTCTGCCGGTAGCATAACGCATTTCTGCCCTTGCAAGACATGGTTACAAATAGATTGGAATTGGGTGCCTCTTTTCAGCTACAACACCGCTGAAACTGCATGCTCAGACACCGACAAATACATGTATAAATCTCACCTTCCTGGGGGCTTACAATCGTGGGAGAGAGTGAGATGGTCCTTGAGTTTCTGAAATGCCGCTATCGGCTTCTTCACTCCATTCAATTTAACGCTCTTTTTGATAGCTCGGAAGAAGTATTGGCACTTGTCCCTGATTTTGACAGAAACTTCCCAACGTTGCAAGCATCCGTTAGTTTCTACACTCCTTGACACTTCTTGGGATTGCGGATATTTGCTAGACTGCCCTTTGACCTGTAGCTCGGGGTCGCCTGGCTATGTCCGTTATATTCGAACCGGAGAATTTTCCTGAGTCACTCCAAACACAGTTTTTTCGGATTAGCTTCATTCAAGAGTGTCGGAGGTATCAAAGGTTCTCTTAAGTTCTGACATGATCTTCCTTTTTCTTGCTTTTAATGATCATGTCGTCTATGTAGGCTTCCACTTCCTTCCAAGCTGCTTAGCAAAGATGGTGTTTACACATCTTTGGAAGGTTGGCAGGGCATTCCGTAGGCCCGAATGGCATCAACCTTGTAACAATAACCATTGTCAGTGACAAAGCTGTTTTGTCCGGTCTTTCCTCCTCTTAGGGGATTTGATGGAATCCTGAGAAGCAATCACGAAGCTCATAGCTTCATGCCCGCTGTGGAATCTACTAGCTTATCTATCTGGGCAGTGGGAAACTACTTTGGGGCAGGCTTTATTGAGATCGTGTAGTCAACGCACATTCTCCACGTCCCATTGGGTTAGGTACCAAGACTACATGGAACCCACTCGGGTATTGACAAGGGCGGATGAAACCGCATCCAGAAGCTTTTACCTCCATCAGCGGCCTTGTACGTACCGGCTCCAATTTCTCTTTTTTTTTAACTGGCTTTCAGGTGGATCAACATCCAAGCTGTGTTGGGCGATCTTTGGTCCAACCCTGGCATCTCTTCACTGAGAAAGCAACATCCTTATATTCCTCTCAGCAAAGCCTAAAGTCCTTCTCAATCTCTGCTCCATAGCTTCTCACCTCACCGTTCTTTCTGGAATAGTGGGATCAATGGAAAGTCTTCTTGGCGGCCCCAGGCTCAGGCCGTGAGATAGAGGCAAACAAATCATGATTGCCATGGCTCTTGGTGTCGTCCATGAACCATCAAGACTTCACCCGCCTTTCGCTTTTTCTGTACTCTCTTCTCGGACGGCTCCGCATGCCCTTCTCTTGCCCAGCAAGTGGGCGGACAGTGGTGGGTAACACTCTCTGGCGACTTGTGAATCACATAGATTGTCCATATCTTGCCGTCGTTACACACAAATTCATCAACATGAGATGCGTAACCACGACTGGACTTGACGCATTTAGGGTTGGACGACCAAGAATCACGTTTACGGCCGACATGTTCTGAACACAAAGAACTTGACCCTTCATATGTCGGCAATTGTCCCTCCTTTCCATCGGAGAGGAAGTGTGACTATGCCACAGCTGAATCAGGCCCCACAAATCCAATACCGATTATGGCAAGGGACTAAATCATATCATTGTACTTCAATTTTTTAAGACATTCAAACTTATAATATCCGACGAACTCCTGTGTCGATTAGGATACGACGGACTCCGCTTATCCGCGATCTTATTCTCACAACGAGAGGATCATCGTGGGGGGTGCTTACCTCCCCGCGATCCTTCTCACAGATGAGAACGTGGGAAATACTTCGTTGGCGTTGGTTTCATTATCAACAGCCATCACCTAGGACAGTTTGCTTGCATATTCTTTCTGACCCTCAACAGTGGGTCCTCCGCGGCAACCCCCTGAAATCATATGAACTATTCCCGAATCGAATGTTGCTTTGCGGGGCAGTATCCTTAGATGAAGGTTTCTTCAGAAACCGTTTGATGAGATGCTTTTCACCTTCCCTGATGCGCCAAACGATCCATGGTTCGTTGTAAGGTGAAGCAATCTCCAGTGACATGGCCATCCTTGTGGAAGTGGCATACTTCGACTTATCCCGAGTGTCTAACTCGGTCTTGATTGATGGAGGGTCTTCAATGTGCACATCTTTGCTAACTCCTTGACTACATTGAAGAGATCTTTGGTGTATTCTACGGTAGGGTGTAGTTGAACTTCTTCTTCTTTCTGCTGTTCCTTTTTGAGAAGTGCCTCCTCTCAAATTTCCAAGGTGCCGATCTCTTCTTGTCATGTCTTCCACTTCGATGGACCTGGTTGCTTTGAGGTTTTGTAGGAGGTAATAGTTGCTTTTCTTGCCTTCTTCACGGCGCATACTTCCTCAGCATGAAACATGCTCAGCTTCTCTCTCATTTTCGTTCAAATCTGAAACCCTCTGCCTTACATTTGGAACTTGAAGGGATATCTTCGTCCATCCCGATAGAAGTTATCTAGGATTACCCGGTCTGGTAGGTCAGGGATTTGGAGGGTTTCATTGTTGAACCGTTTAACGAATCCTTAAGCTTTCATTGGGTCGTTGCTGACTTCTCCCAAAGTAGTGCTTTTCTGCTCTTGGCGGTGCGCCATGAATATGATGAGTAAAGAGAACAGCCAATTCATTGAAATTATGGATGGAACCTGTTGGAAGACGCTGAACCACCTCTGAGCTAACCTTGAGGGTAACGGGAAGTATTTGCACCACATTGCATCATCTGCTTGGGTGGTCAGCATGAGATGTTTATACATTGCTAATGATCATCCGGGTGTTGTTCCATCATAAGCATCGATGGAAGGAAATTTGATTTTCTGAGATTGAGTTGCCATCAAGATCGAAGCAGAGAAGGGGCTTTGTCGGTTAGGGAAAGCCCTTGCAACCTCCCTCCGTCTTTGGGACGGAAGTCAAACTCCACGTTCTGGTTAGCACCGCTTCGGTGATAACCCACTTCGGGTGGAACGAACCTCTGGCTCTGATCTTGATGACGATCGGTATGATGACTGGCAGAACGATGAGTGTGTCCATGCGTTCTGAGAACGATGAGAGGGATCGTGCATAGCGGGGTGGATCCCGTTAGAGAATGTTCATCCATCATGAAGTGCTTGCTTAAACTTTCTCAGCATTCTTCTTTTCGAGAACCCTTCTTGCGTTTGGCTCTCAGCCTGTTCTCTCTTCTTTGGATGATAGTCTTGCATCCAATTGAAGTAGCTTCACGCTCGGACTTCTTCCTTTCTATGAGTACTCGAACATCTCGGACTCCTGATATGGTTAGATCTTCATCATCCCCATCATTGTGGAAGCGGAATGGACCCTTCATTGATTGAGTCTGTGGGGCAATAGAAAGAGGCTTAGGAGTGTTGCGATACCTCCTAGCCTGATCTTCTCCTTTCAAGGGGAATGAGCCTGGGTCTCCACATTCTTCCCTTTGTCTGGGGTAGATGCTTGACCTTAGTTCTTGATGTTGGGGATACAGGGTTATGTATCCATGGCTGAGTGTTAGCAGGGAGCTTCACTGCCACCAGCCATTGTTCTCCTTCACGCTGAGCTTCAAGCGTGCATTCTTCCTTAGAGCTTGGAGTTGTGCCTTCATGTCTTGTTGTTCGCCAAAAGCGTTCAATACGTTCTGTACCCCGTGCTTATCTCCTTTTTGCACATCAAGTGTAACATATCTTCCATCCAAGTCCTGGCGGGAGAGCTCTGTTCCACATAAGTGCCTAGATCTTCTCACATGGAAGGACTGAATGGTCAGGGTGATTCTCACCGTTGGGATTGCTTTCTTTTCTGAAGATGGAGGATGTTCCTCCCTTGTCTGATTGGATCATCTCTTGAAGCCATATCTGATTGCCTCCCACAGACGGCGCAAATGTTGTAACAAGTTTCCGCTTGGCTAGCTACAAAGATTTCCTCTGCTCCAGGGTGTGAGGATGGGGTGGCTTCCCTTCTATGCTACCTCAAAAGAACTGATCTTGGTCTTGGGACTCGGATGGCTTGGCACTTCAGTCCTCGAGAGCCTTAGCACCTGCAGAAGGAAGAATAATCCTTTTCGGATTATCTCCCTCCGATGCCTAAGTAAGTAACGGGAGGGGAAAATAGTAAATGCTAAGCTATTTAGAGGAGAAGTTGAGAGATAACGTCCTATACTGCTTAAGTATGAGTAAAATGCTCTCATTGTGTGTAAAAGTATCTGAAATGGTGCCTCTCAAGGGTATTTATAGGCTTTGCCTTACCTCTTGGGGGCTCGGATGTGTGATGACACTTGTCACCATCCTATGCATCGTTTTACCTGTTTTGCTTGCTTAAACTGTTTCTTTTACAGTGTTGAACCGGTTTTCGGTTGAAGGTTGACAYATCATCTACCTCTCGYCTTCTGACACGTGTCACGAGGTTCTACGCCAAGTTGGATTTTCTCGACCACACAAGACGCGACACGCGGCTTTACGTGCCACATCATTTGTCATTGAAGAAATATTAAATTAATGAAAACTTTCATTTCTTTTCCATTTTAGATAAGAGTTTTATTATAAAAAAGATCATTTTACCCCTACTTAAAAAAACTAAACTGAAACACAATGGGACTAGAAGTATCWGTTTTACTTCGTAAGGACAATGTAGTCATTTGTACTCTATAAACACAATTTGGAAATTTCGCGTAGGAATCCGAACATCTTAGAAAGTTTTCACTTAATTGAAACGGAGGAAGTAAATATTTTAGCCACTTAGAACTCTTTTTCTTTTAATTTTGCTTTCACACTTGGTTAGAGTTCTCAAAATTCAAAAAGGTATAGGGATCAATTCTCACCTTGCACTGCTTTTCAAGCAGCAAAAAAAAAAAATAAATAAAAAATAAAGGTTCTATATTTTTTTTTTCCTTACCACATTGATAGTACGAGGCCATAAGTCGCAGCCAACTTTTGAATTCCCAACCTACTTTTAGCAGTCAAACTAATTATCAAAGAATTATTCGCAATATTTACTTAACAGCATGTTGATTACATTAACCAATGGGTATCGTCTCCTTCCTTCTCCTCTTGTAATCACGAAGAACTTGCTCTCGTTCACATGTAGGTGCAGATAAAATCCACCTGCTAAATTCAATTACTGTCTTACCCATGAATTGAGCAACTAGACTAAATTGCCTTTTCTTCTTCTCTCTAAGGGAAGATTTTCTCTCTAGCCCTCTATTCAACTGCTTGGCTACAAACGGACGTATATGAGGTTTGCTCAAATCATCACTTTGCGTCCCACTATCTGTTATATGGATACTAGTTCCAGCTCCAAAGTTGACAATATCTTCGTTGCGATGGGAATATAAGATACCTGCAACAATGATGAACTTGAAGTTGATATCCAGGGCATGGGGTTTCTGTGTTAAAAATCTGCTTCCACATGGAGAACATTTTTTTTTTTCAAGACCATTCCACATCTGCATTAGGCATATTTTTCATTTGCACGAAAATTTGAGTTTTGATAATGACTATGATTACTAGTAATTGAAAATCAGGAAAAAATGCTTTCTTCTCATATTGAAAACATCGATAATACCAAATTGTTCATTAACGGACTTCATTCACATCAATAATCCCATGACGAGAAGTGTGGTTTACCACTGATCATATTGCCAGGTACAAGAACAAAAGTACCACTGATCATGTTGCCAAAGAGCACAAGACACAAAAATGAAGTTGGAAGAAATCAATRACTTGTTATGTGGTTTACAAAATTGATGACATGGAACTTACCATTCATGGAATAGAGGTGTTATGTTACTAATTAGCACTCACAGAAATTTTGTGTAGGTTTGAGGATCCTGCCTTTTGGTGACTTTGATCTCCTCAAATGTTTTGATCTTCTGTATAAATCATAGATGGAGAGAATCCTTTGARGAATAGTTTGATGGAAGACAAGTGGATGTTACAGCCTTACAAGAGACACTCAATTGAGATTTAATTAAGGAAAACAGTTGGACCAGATGGTATTATTCTTGTCAAGGTATGGTGACGTCAAGGGGAGGTTGGTAGTAAAACGTTAATTTAACAAGATTTAAAGAATACATTATGAGAAACCCCTAAGAGGTGGGTCACGTTTGATTAAAAAATTAACAAATTAAGCCAAATGACGGTGCTAGTCATTGAAAGGTAATTTTTTTGCAAAAAGTACACAATTTGTAAGATAGTTTCTGCCAAACTTTCCTAGCGAATTCACAATTTTCCTTCACAAAATACCAAAAGATTGGGAAAGAAAAAACTTATTGCACCCATGTCCAAAAACCAAAGGGAGGCAAAAAGACTAATTAAATTGTCGTGGGTTGAAGCTTCTAGTCATACCATTAAAAAGTAGGTGTGTTAGAGCATACATCGAGGAAATTTACATTCATTTTGGAGAAATGATTGAGAATTATGTGCAACCATGTACTATAAAAGCCCTTCATATTATGTCACAGATAATAGAGTATCACAGAACATGGATGAATAATTTGAACATGGTTTTTTTATTGACTAACTGAAGCCTTGTGAGTTGTGACAAAGTACCCAACAATGCAGGCAATGAAAAACAAATAGTCGAATAGTATGCTACATAAAGTCAACGACCTAGTTAATGCTATACATCCGTAAATGAAAATTTATGACCGGACATGTGGAGGGTAGCACAAGACTTCCCTACCATTATTGAACTATAATTGGCAATATGTTCCTTTGGAAAAAATTATTACATAGTAAACTCAATGAATTAACATGGCTAACTCTTATCTGTTCATAATTTAGTATCGGTGGATGATAAGTTGGAATGTTATGGAGACGAATATTAAGATCTTAAAAAGATCAAGAATTTGAAAAAATAGACCTAACTACCCAATTTGCCACATTGAAGGCAAAGAAGCTTGTATTGCCATTTCAKATCAAAGAAGAAAAGAAAAAGGTTGTATTGACATTCAACGGTGAAGACTAACCTTGAGAAAAAGTACATTGGATTGTTTGGTAGGCATGAAGATAATGATAAAGACTCGCATGATTAGGTATAGGCGGATCAAATGGAAAGAATCAATTAGAAGATATTGTAGATTGTGGATTTGTAGCAAAACTCTAAGGCTACTTGGACTAGGATATGGTTCTAGCTCCGAAATGTAGTGATCTAAGAATGATTATATCAGAAACAAAACTGCGAAGATGCAAAAATTAGGATCAATGTGAGAAAAAACCTCAAGGTAAGAGTCATCAAACATTGACATGTGGATATCCAGGGAGACACTAGAGTTGCAATTTGCAAATATTGGGATAAGGGAGAAAGAAATAAATTGGTTTGGGAATGTAACAGCAAAGGAAAGAGGACAGTTAGGATTACATGGAATCTAGAAGAAGCCAAATGAGGTCAATTATTTGGAGGCAAAAATTAATATGAAGAAAGAATATATATTGCTCAAATATAAATGAAGAAGGAGAATTATTGTAGACCATAGTATTAACTAATCTTAGCAGCAACCCAACACAGCTAGTCAGCTMCCCATGAACTCCTTAATCAACCACCCCCGTTGCCAAATTTTTACGAAATTAGAAAAACACAATTCAAAAATGCATATAATTATCTCTCATCTATTTTCAAGGAGGGGACAAAAAAGGGGCATGAAAAATAATATAAAAGGAAGACAATTTACCCAGTTCCTCAAGCAGGGGCTTTTTTGTTGAAGTGCTCTCTGACATGCCTGGTTTTTTCAAATTAGATTCTGATACAGACGGACTGCTTGGTTTTGTTGGTGGCAGAAAATGCACACCAAGATTATTCTCATTCTCTTCGTCCATGTGTTCATGTCCATGCTTTTCATGTGATTCAATGATCTCACTTGTGAATAGCTTGTCAGAAAGATCACGAAACAAATTAACTATTCCAAAAAGCTCACCCTGAAATTGTTTGTGATCCTGAAGAGGAAGGCAATTAAGTGATCGTTAAACTYGACGTTAAGTGAAGAACCAAAGAAAAACAATGTAAAACTACAAATTATTTATCTATCTCTACCTGAACACCTTCAAAATACCGCTTTTCCATCTTTCCAGAAACAGCAATGTTTGATAACTGCTGTTTATACACTTGACGAGTATACACAAGTTCCTCAAGAGAACCAGCAGCGATAAGGCGGAAAACAACAACATGCCTCTTCTGGCCCAAACGGAATGATCTATCTTGGGCCTGCAGATCATGTGATGGGTTCCAGTTTGGATCAAATATTACGACGCGGTTAGCACTAACTAGATTAAGTCCAAGTCCACCAGCTCGAGTAGACACGAGGAAGATCTACAGAGATAGGACAAGTGAAAATCATGCAACTATGAGTAGCTCTTACAGGCAAATTATATCAGCTWATGCATTTACCTGTATGCTTGGACTTGAGTTGAAGTCATTAACACGAGACTGACGCAGCCCAGTGGGCGTAGACCCGTCAAGRCTTAAGTAGCTATAGCCTCTGCGTGTAAGAAACTTCTCAAGGATATCTAGCATCCTGACCAATTATTGTCATGTAAGAATCCAAGTACACACATCAAACAACAGCAAATTATTCAGGCCAAGCCCATGAACATTAATTTTAGCAATAAATACTACCTCCGTTTTTTATTAGATGTTCCATACCAATTTGTCACATTGTTTAAGAATTGATTGAGTTAGATAAAATAGATGAGTAAGTTAGGTAAAAAAAGTTGAGTAAGTTAGATAAAAGAGTAAATGTGTGAATGAATTTTTTTGGGAAAAAGTAATTTTGYGTGAATAGATTGGTTAAAGTAGTGAAAGTTGACTTTAGAAAGGAGTAATTCATTAATGTTAGAGTAAATAAAGTATGTAAAAAGTAAAAAAAAAAAAAAATAAAAAGTTGTTTTTAGATTGGTTTGGAATAACTAATTGAAAACATCCTAAAATGGAAAGTGGAACAACTAATAAAAAACGAAGGGAGTATTTCACTGTCTCACACATTTCACTAACAAACATAACAAGGTGCAGAAAATACGAACATGAGTGCCAAAAGCTATATAAATCAAATCAAACTATTGTGGATCTATGCCTTTCCAATTTCACTTCCTACGCATACCAAAACCATTTCATACACACTCCAGAACCTACCTTAAAACACAATTTAAATTTATCCATGAACCTAACCTAGAGTGATCTTTATTAGTAAGCCATTTACAAAAGGACATTAACCATGCTCTCAGGTTACAAAAAATTAAAAGTAACCAGGAAAGGCTCCAAGCATATTATTACCATATAGCAATTACGAGTTCAAAAGCAGCAAAAGAGTGCCAAGCAAGTTTTTGTATCCAACCTGACAGAATAGCTGAACAAAAGGACTTTGTCACCTTGTGAAAGCCACGATGCCAGTAACCTTTCAAGAGTTTTCATTTTCCCACAATGAGTAGAATCACTAAGGCCCATAAAGCTTTCATTCTGAGCAGTACCACCAGCTATATCAATATCAAGGCCAAAAACTTCTGTAGCCAAATTGGCATCTTTCTTTTGTTTATCAAGCTCATCTTTTGGGTTTGGTTTGATAAGCTCCAGATGATTYCTAATCTGCCAAACAATGGACCAATTCTGTTAGAATCAATTACAAGCAATAAATCTTATTGGTCACYTTTGATGACAAACAATGAAACCAAAATTTACATCCATCATGGAGTCTTGACAATATTAGAAAGGGCTAAATTGCCTAAATAGCTCTAGTACTAATCACTCTTGAGACATATATATATTACTTCCTCTTTTTCTCAAATGTTGCAACCAAACCAATCGGAACACCTTTTGAGAAACTGGGGAGAGAAAGTACAAAACAACACTAATTAGGTGCATATATCAACCAAATAACTCCCCTATCCAGTACAACATAATATTTCGCGAAAAGGGAAATGATGCAAATTAACCAATAACCTTCTCCGATGAACGTCCCGCGATCTAGTACGAGCTCTTTCAATACACCGCCTTTGCCGCGTGATCGCTCATAAGTCTACAAGTCAAAGCTAGACTCTCATCGCTGAGAATCAAAGTGGTTTTGTTCAAAATATGGCATTTCCCAAAAAAGAGAAGCATTGCAACTAGGCATGTCCACTATTCGGACTCCAWTTCGAAATCCAACCAATTCAGTCCAAATAAGCATTTGGATTGGATTATTTTGAATTTGGATTGGTTTCATACTCAAATTTTTTGAAATTCYGATTGGATTCGAACTCAAAAATTTGAGTACAAAAAATCCAATCCAATTTAGTCCAAATACAATAGGTCTATTATGGTCCCGGGACCATGTTCCTCATCATGGTCCCGGGAAAATGTTCATTTCCAAAACTAGAAATGTTCATTTCCGAAAATAGAAATGTTTATTTCCGAAAATACAAGTGTTAATTTCCAAATATGAACATTTACATTTGAAAATGAACATTTTACATGTTGAGATGAACATTTCTAGTTTCGAAAATGAACATTTGTCCGGGATCATGATGAGGACCATGGTCCCGGGACRATAGTAGAATTTGCGGTCCAAATAAGCATTTAGATTGGACTATTTTGAATTTGGATTGGATTCGGACACAAATTTTTTGAAATTCAGATTGGATTCGAACTCAAAATTTTGAGTCCAATCCAAATAGTCCAAATTACTTATAAATATATACTCCCTCCATTTTTTTAGATGTTCCATATGGAAATGGCACGGTGTTTAAGAGTTGATTGAATTAGATAAAATGTTGAGTAAGTTGGGTAAAAAGTTGAGTAAGTTAGGTAAAAGAGTAAATGTGTGGATGAAATTTTTTGGAAATTGGAAAAAAGTAATCTTGAGTGAATATATTGGGTAAAGTGATGAAAATTGACTTTAGAAATGAGTAATTCATTAATGTTTGAGTAAATAAAGTAGGTAAAAAGTAAAAAAGTTATTTTTAAATTGGATTGGAACAACTATTTGAAAACATCCCAAAATGGAAACTTGGAACAACTAAAAAAAACGGAGGGAGTATAATTTAAAAAATTATTATTAATAAATATTAATATCAATATTATATAAAAACCTTAATAATTAATATACTATTGAAGACCTTTCTTTATTTTGTGTTGAAGGAATGAAAACTTTGTTTTATTATGTTTTATGATGATCAAGACATATTTCTTATGTTTGTGATTTTGTGGTGTAGATTTATGATTTGTAAAAAACTTGGTTTTTTAGTTTGAATTAATTAATTATGGTCTATTTTATAATTTATTTAATGGATTTATGAATTTTTTAGGTGATTTTTTTTATTAATTTGGATTGGATCGAACTGGATTCGGATTTTGAGAAATTAATTTGGATTAGATTTTCAAAATTTTGGATTGAATTTGGATTAGAAAATAAAAGTCCAAAATTATTTCGATGTTGGATTGGACTGAAGGACTAAGCTTCAGTCCAATCCAAAGTCCAAATAGACACCCTTAATTGCAACCTTTGAGAAACTGATGAAGTATAAGAGCTAGTGGTGACAAAAATATAACCTCTATTATATAAAGCCAAAGGGGAGCTACGGTGTCCCCCCTATGCAACCTTTGGCTCCCCTTTGGCTACTTAAAGTAAAGCTGAAGGATGGTATGTTTGTGCCATAATTAGTTTGGTAACAAGTTCGAACATCAACTTTTATAAATCCACACAGTACCACCATCATTAATTATGACACTTTATTATTAATTTTTGAATGGCAATTTTCATGACATAACACAATACTTCTATAAATCTATAATGACATTTCTCCTTTTCCAATGTATTTCAGTTTCTCCCATTATTCATCTAATAAGCCTCCCCTTAAGAAAAAATGTATAACATCTTTGGTTTCACATTTCTCCTTTTAATTATTTGATCATACACTGGAGTTAACAGTGCAAAAAAATTCAAAACAATTCACTAGTTTCAAATCTTTAGTATGTAGTTGCTCCCGCAAACCTTCAAGAGTTTAAAAATTTTATAACCTCAAATTTTAATTTGTGTGACTATCAAGTCCATGTATAGTTGCCAATTTTTTGTGTCAATCTCTCTTATATATGGGAAAGGGAGAAGCAATGGTGTCCCCTCAGTAATTTACTATATTACCCTTAATAAATAAATTTCATCGTTCAAAAAACCCTCATCTTCCTAAATAAGTCGAAGTTAATTAGTACAATCAATGCAAATTTGATACTTTCTCTAATTCAATTTAGATGCTACATTTGCTTTTTCACACTTGCCGAGACACATTTTTAAATATTTATATCTTAAGTTATACACCCTCCGTTCCCTTTTGTTTGTCCTGTTTCCTTAAATGGAATTCCTAAATGTTTGTCTTGTTTAGAATATTTTCTATTTTTAACTCCAACATTATTTAGTTTTTTCATGGTGAAWTGAACCATATTTATTACTTTTCTTCTATCATATTAAATAAAAGTCTAAATTACTCCCCAAAATTCACTTTCCAACACACATGTATTACTTTTTTCCATTACACTAAATAAAAAATCCAATAACCTTCTTTTCAAGTAAGAATCTTATTAATTAATAACTTCCATTAATTAAAGATTCGTTTTTCTTAATTCTCTCTCCCGATTCCAAACAAGACAAACAAAAAGGAATAGAGGGAGTACATAAGAAAAAATTATAAAAACTATATATTTAAAAAGTACTCGTTGAGATGAATCAAACGAGATCTCACGTGACTATATTTTTATTTGTGTATATAAAAATAAATATGGTCAAAGTTCAATAGGTGAATAGTGTCAAAAGGCAAATGGAGCATTTAAAATTTTAAATTGAATCAGGGGAGTACTAAATTAATTTTTAATAAGGAAATTTTGCAATACTTTAAAAATATTGACATCATAAATATTAATTGACAATCGGTTTCATAAAAGATACAAATTTTTGTATGCCAATTAATTCAATCAGCGGACAATTACTTTTTACATTATTCATGATATACTTTTTACATTATTCATGATATTTGCAAACTCTACTATGTACAGAAAAGTTGACTATACATGCAGTCTATCATTTAACACTATATTAATGGTATGTTATTGTCAAAATTTAATAAAACACTCAAATKACATATTTAAAATTATGCACACATCATGTGCACCAAATGCTAGTTCTCATAATTACATCTCCTTAGCAAATGATTTCTACATTTTTCCCTTTGMAAATCTACCTATATTTGAAAGCTTTTTAAAAGCTAACAAATAGAGACGTATGTCTATGGGTGTGAGTGTGTAGGGGAGACGGGGGTGAGGAGTGCTCTTTGCTTGAGAGTTGAGAGAGATTAGACATGAGCTCTGAAAGCAAAAAAATAGGCCACCTATGCATGCTATATGTTAATTCTCTTATGGACGCTAAAAGAGAAATTGGAGTATTCTAGGGACTATAATAACATAGGCAACCTAACCAAACATTGATTCCCTTATGCATGCTAAAAGACACAGCCACTAGCCGTGCTGCATACCCAAAACGCGCACACCGTCCTACCTCTCTCTATCTTCACCAGGAAGTTGTGCAAGTGTAGATGGAGCATACAGTGACAATAACATAACTTAAATTTCACATAAATCCAGTGCAGAAGAGAATAATCCTAAATACAAAGAGCTATTTCCTTTCTTTCTCTTCTTTTTTAAAAATAAATAAATAAAATTGTGGGAGGTGGTTAAAAAAAATTTGGGAGTAAAATAACCAGCAAACCATGTGATACATATAATTTCAGAGACTTAACCTGCTGAAGCTTGAGAATGCAAGGAAGGATAAGGCAGATGGGACACCAGTTACAGCCATCAGGACTATCTTTATGAAGATATCGCCAGATAATACCATCAGGTATTATCCTATAATGACATTCCCCCTGAGATAGTGGGCTTCCACATGAGCAAGGAAGGTCCTTGTTTATCAGGCACCGGATCTCTGGTTGCTCCAACATCCTCTTGTAGGCTCTTTTTTGCAATTCACTCATTTCACAAAAAACAATATTATCTTCTTTTCCCAACATGAGGTTCCCAACAGTTTCCTCCTTTGTCCTCCTTAATAAATAACTGTTAAGAAGTGAAACAAGATGTTGTCTACGCTCTTCAGCTACTTGAACAAACTTTTCATCTGCGCTTGACCTCTGTCCGAGTTTGAGAGGTTCATCATAAAAATCACGGAAATGTTCTCGAGTTCCCAAACACCCAGGTGCGACCCAATCAAATAAATTGAAAAGCTCCATGATTTTATTCTGCATTACTGTCCCCGTCAGACCATACCTCTTCTTCGTCTCTATACTGAGGCAAACAGAATATAATTTTGACTTCTCATTTTTCAGTCGATGTGCCTCATCAACAAATACTATATCCCATGTAACCTCTGAGATGGTATCACCATATATTCTAAACGTATCAAAACTTGTTATCATTACATCAAGTTCCCGAGCCTTTGCTTTGTCCAGAATTAAGTCGCGATTTGGACCATGGCATATAGCAACACGAAAATTAGCCCAATTAGAAAATTCATTCTCCCAGTTCTCCAGAACTGATGCTGGACCTAAGATCAATACAAGACCCTTCTGGTTCCTGACTGCAGCAGGAGGGTTGCCAGATTCTCCATCCTTATCAAACACAGCAGCCAAGAAGGCAATTGTTTGAATGGTTTTTCCTAATCCCCTATTTCAAAACATGAAGATCATGATGAGAGCAAATGTGTCACAAGTGTAAAAGTTTAAACTAAATTACAGAAAGAATATCATATTGCAAAAGAGCTAAGTTACCAAGAACAACAAAAGATTTGCCAGATATAAAAATATTGCCACATTAAGTCAAAGCATAATTTAAATCTTTTTGAATGGAATCGTTAACATCAATCTTGCCACAGTATGCTTGCTAGCCCAAAAATCCAAAATTTTGCTCAAAAGTTTTCTAGGCTCTCCTGTTAGATCACTTCAAAAAAGTCCGTTCAAAGAAGAAAACTCCTCAGTTATAAACAAAAGTATATGAATTAAAAGCTATGCCTAAAAAAAAATCCAATGATAATATACTATTATTAGCTTTTGTAGAATTCTAACTTAAACACTAAAAGCTCCCTTGCACTATCGCTTTACCAACTAACTAAATAAACTATGGACTTAGCTAAAAACATAAAAGTTTAAACGTTACTCCAAAAGCCACATCCAAATACACTATAAGCCTCATACCCATGTCCAAGGGGCCACATCCAAATACACTATAACTCTACAAGTGTCATACCCATGTCCAATTGTGGAGGACCCAACATGTATTTTCTTATTCCTCCTTACCAAAAATTTCAAATGCTTTGAGAATCTCTAAAACAACTACCTTACCAAGTAAGGTAAGTTTAGGCAATTTGAAACACTGAAAAAGAATTTAGACTCCAAAATCAATAGTGCATTGGTACATTTATGAAGAATAAAAAATGCATATGTTGAAATTGATGTGTGGGAACACCCTAAGGAATAGAATCAGAACCGAAGAAGTTGGTATTAGAGGCATTGCTAGCAAGTTAAGGGAAAATCATTTGTGCTGGTACGGACATAAGAATTAAGACCCTGAGAAAGAGGAGTGGAAGAGTGGAAACGAGTTAGAGGGTGACTAAAATTGACATGGTTACAAGGAGTTAAAAAAATATGAAACACGTGGATTTGCAAGAGAATGAGGTCCTTGATCATTAGGGGTAGAGGGGGAAACATTTGTGGATGAATACTCGAATTGATCACTTTAGGTTTGTATAGACAACCTCACTTGTGAGACCAAGGCTTTGATTGTATTGGTAAATTTATCATCTCCTACTAAGATACTTATATCTGAATCATTTCCTATTGGTATATTAACCATGCCTAGAGACCAATATATCATTCTTTTTCTATTGATCTCCAACATGTTGATTAACCTTCATAGTGTCACTATTTCACCTATCACACAAATCCACCCTCCCATAAACTTCAGTTATCTTATGCAATTACGGGTGCCTATCACACACTATCCCACTATCACACTATCCCTTATTTTGGGGTGTTTGGGGTGCTTTCTCTTATCCCACTATACTAAGGTTGTTTGCGTGAAAGGACCTTTGTCCATTGTTTTCATTCTCTTTGCTTTTTCTAAACAAAAAAAATTCAAAAATCCAAAAAATCTGAAAATTTGAAAATTATCGAAAACATTTTCTTTTCACTTGATTTTTTTTTTTCTTCTCACCCTTTTTCTATTGGAATTAGTTATTTTCTCACTTGTGCAGGTTTGATAGCAAGAGGATTTGAGGTTTAAGGCGTTTATCTTTACACTCTTGTTTAAAGATCGATTGGTGAGAACTTTCTAACTCTCCTTTTTAGATTCCTCTTAGTTGTATAGATTGTCACTTGTATATATTTGTGGCTTGTGTGGACAGGAGGATTTTGGATTGATGATTGATTCAAGTAGGTGAAAATTGGTTTTGTCTCGGCCTTTGACCTTGGGGAAGTTAGAATTAAGCATGTGTGCTTGCCTTGAGGGTCTTGAGGAGGCACCAGTCACCGTAGCTTTTGGACCATTCGCCTTATCACCGAAGCCATGTGAAGCCCAACCTAGGACGAGGCATTTGCATTGTGGTATTTGGTTTGTGACCTTGTGAGATGACTGATGAGAGATGATTTCTAGAGCCCCTAAGTACATAAATTTCAAACACATTTTGAGGGTCTAGCATGTGTTTCGAGCTATTATCTTACTCATGTTCTTTCGAGGCTTTGACCGAACCAAACTAGGAAATGATGAAGGAATTCATTTGGGGATTCGGGGACACAAATATTTTTCTTTTTCATTAACCTTTTTATTTTAATATCTTTTCAAATAAATTGGGATTTTTGGGTTTACATTCTCCATTGTAACCCTTTTGAGCTTTCACTTTCTTGTCAACCTACATTATGAGCCATGACCAAATTTTGTTTGATTCACCTTTAATGTCAAGTGAAATCGAGCTTGGTTTGTAGTGTTATGAGCTTTAATGTCAATAAGTGGTTAGATGTAGTTACTTTGGTTATAAATTAAAACCCCATGTAAATATTTTAGTTCAATTTATTGTATTAAAAAAATGATGAAAAAATTGAAAAGTTCAAATTTCCCTAAGTGAAAGTTGTAAGCGAAAGGGGTTTGTAAGCAAAGTTTTGGCTTCAAGATTGTATGTAGTGTTTGAGTTGGGGGGAGAAATCTCCCCCTGTTTTGGCTCGTGTTAGCTCTTAAATTTCAATGTTTAACTTGACTAGGTTGAGCACCATAGCCAAATTTTTTCCCCTACCTTAAGCCTATCATTACAACCAGAAAGACCTTCTTACTCTAGATGGTTAAGTCGTTTGGTGGAGGAAATCATGAGTTCATATTTGACACACATGCTAGAGTCACTAGATCACACTCACTTTGATATTCTTTGAGCTAGCTAGTAGCTATGAGGCGCCACATTGCCTATGCCTTTGAGGTTGGGGAGGGATGTCAAGGTGAGGAGTGATAGGTGTTTAGTTACAATTGATTGGGCCCTCAAACGCCCATTTGTGATCACTAACGTGAGTTAGCTAGCTTACACCTTAGAGGCTTGACAGTTGAGCGCACATTAGCATCGTCAAGATCTCCCTCTTGGTCCTCCCTCTTGGTCCTGGATTAAGACTTGTGGATTTTTAAAAACACTTTCTTTGAATGAATTGGAGTTGTGGGTTAACTCTTTGGAAACCATCACGAGAGCACACTCGTCGTCCTTGGCGACTTAGGGGGTTTAAAGGGCTTTGTTGTTTACGCTAAAAACGACCGTAATTCCTACGAAAGTGAGTTACTGTATACAGTTTTGTTTTCGTGTTTTAGTTGCTTAGTTAAACAAAGCTTCTATCTTGTTTTTGTTTGGATTTTACTTTGCCTCGGAACGAGCAAAGGTTTAGTCGGAGGGAGTTTGATAAGTGGCTTTTAGGGCCACTTATCGTACTCATTTCACCCTCAATTAGACCTTATTTTGAGATTAATTGTGTGTTTTAGTCCCATTTTATGCTCATTTGCATCACACTTGTGTGTTTGATCCCTAATGAGTAAATCGATGCAATTTTGATGTGTTTTCAATGTGTTTGCACCTACTTTGACATTTGGTTGAGTGATTTGTAGGTTATGGACTCATTTGGAGGAGCATTGGAGGCAAAGAGTAGCATTGGAGCCAAAGGATCAATGTTTGGAGTGCAATTGGAAGTTAGAGGCTAAAGAAACAAAGCTTGGAAGAAGGCAGGAGCAACCGCTCCCCCAAAAAAGTGACCGCTCCCCCGAAGGAGTGACTGCTCCTCCGAAGGAGCGATCTACACGTTTCAGAGAAACCTCAATCTCTCCTAATTAGGGGCGACCGCTCGATTTGAAGCCCCCTTCGAAGACCTGAGTGACCGCTCCGGTCGCTCCTCAGCTTGGGCTTCAAGATTTTCTTCAATTAACACTTAGTATATATACTTCATTGCTCATTTATTGTTGTACACTATTCATACACTACTTCATTCAGCTATAAACCCAAGTTTTAGAAAGAGAAAGTCCGTTTTTTAGTGAGTTTTGTAATCAACATTGTCATTTCAAGCATTTAATTCAAGCATCTTTGGTATTTTCTTCAAATTTTCTCTTTCCTGTTTCCACTTGTTTTATTCCTTGTTTATTGTGGTTGTTAGTAGTTAACTCTTGTTACTTGTTTATTCTTGCTATTTCAACTAGTTAATCATGTTTAGTGCTAGATCTATGTTTATCCCATGTTTTATCTCCTTAATCTCCATGATGTATGAGTATTTTCTAGGGTTTGTATGATGGAAGTTTCTATTTAATTTGGGATTTTGTCTTACCAACTAAATGAAATAAAGGGGAAAGTGGTTTTTGAGTGTTGTGAGCACTTTGTTAACCCTTGATCAAGGCTAATCTTTGTGTTAGATTTCTATCCTTGCATTGTCTATGAGTATTTAATGTCATCTTTTCACACTTTAAATTCCATGATCATGACAAAGAGTGATTAGGATTTGTTGTTTTTGCTCTCGTTTTAATGGTGGTTTGTTTAGAGGGTGACGTGGTGAGGCCTTAAGGGATAACAATCATTTCTTTACCGAAACTCAATCTCTTAATTGGGGCCTAGCGGGACGGTGAGGAAAAAAAAAATAACATARGCCAATCATTTCTTTAGTTAATCGTTAGCTTGTGACTTGTGACTTTGAAAGCCTKAAAAATACTTCGATCATTAGCTAACCAATTTAACTAGCTTGCGTCTGTTCCCCGTGTTCGATCCCCCACTATACTACATCATGGGGTGAT
This sequence comes from Bassia scoparia, assembly GCA_008642245.1. Classification (NCBI taxonomy): domain Eukaryota; kingdom Viridiplantae; phylum Streptophyta; class Magnoliopsida; order Caryophyllales; family Amaranthaceae; genus Bassia; species Bassia scoparia. Next base: position 9,952 of record SNQN01007882.1, on the reverse strand, counting down.
TGAGAAGGAAAAAATCCCTTATCAAAATGACACACTATCCCACCATACTAAGGGATAGTGTGATAGTGGGATAGTGTGAACTCAAAATAAATTGGCTAAATAATAGCTACAAACTTAGTTTTAAAAAGCGCGCCCTAAGGCACGAGGCTCTGTCGGCGAGGCTCAAGTACCCCCAAAAGGTGCGCGCTTTTGTGCGCCTTAGGTAGAGGGTCAAGGCACGAAAGGCGCAAGCTTTTGGGTAAAAGGCGCATGACAGGAATCGTCGCCGAGGTTAAAGTTATTTCATTTGTCTTTTCACCTTTCTCTTTGATATCTTTTCTTGTTTTCTTTGCTTCTACTCGTTTTCCCTCTTTTATTTCTTCTGTTTTTTTTTTTTTTTCCTAAATATTTCTTTCCTTCATCTTTTATTCTTCCTATTGTTTTTCACTCTCCCTTTTTATTCCTTTCTTTATGTTATCTGCTAGTTTCAAGTTTCAAAAGCTGTTTGACTTTTTATCTTTTAAATAAATACAGCTGTATCTAGTAATTTTACCCACATATTTTTTGTGCTCCTTGGAAAGTGGATAACTTACCCAAACTTTTTTTGCAACCCCTTTATTTTCTGCTGGTACCAACTATAAAATCATAGCTTTTTAATAAAAAAAATTAAATCCCATCAAAATAAAATAAATACATAAATAAAAAATATATTTAAATAAAAACACAAAGTTGCGCCAAATTTTTTTGGAGTCGGGCTCAATACGGCAAATTATAATATTACTATAAATCGTGCATTTGCACGGGATCAAACTAGTTTTAGCTATTACTTAGCCAATTTATTTAGTAATCATGTTTGTTCGCAAAGTACATAAAATTCATGAAGAGACAGGTAATATGATAAGTAAAAATAATGATGTCTTAAAGAATAATAAATATGCTACACATCTAGAGCAAATGAATGAGATATTGTTATCAAGGTGGAAGAAAATAAATATTTTAATACACTATTTACTTATTTAGGACACATTCTTAATCCTATTGATTACTAAGTGAAGTACATGAACTATAACCCTTGTTGGGAAGGACTTGATGATATTATACACATTTACAAAATTGGAGATGGTAATTAAAAAGGAGATCTTGACTCAATGACCATATATTCAGGCAAAGAAAGATTTTGGGACATTAGCTACTAAAGTAGTTGCTCTTCTTATGTTTCCTATCTCTTAGGTAGTCCATTTACTCCATTAACAATGGGCAATTGGGCATTTTCCCTCCATTTTTTTATTAATTGTTCCATTTTGACTTTTGGAGTATTCATCGAATTCACTTTGACTACCAACACCTATTTTATGTATAAGGGAAAAATATAATCATACGGCAACTTGTTAGATTTGTCTATTTTCCTTTTGATTGATTGATTGACAAATAGAGATATTTTGGTTGACTGGAAGTAGAAGAACTAAATTCACCAAAGGGATTAGTACATAATATTAAGAAGAAACTTACCAATGTCATGCAAGCCAATAAGTTAGTCTTTATTCATCCTAATACAATTATGCTTTTCTACCACACTTTTTAAACTAGCAAGAATGTACTTACGAGTGGGACATTTTTTCCCCCCATTTTGTGTAAAAAATATGTAAATTGTTTTAGTGTTGAGTATGTTAGTATATACTCCTTCATTTTGTATTTATACTCACATTATTTTGATTTTCATACTATTCACAAGTTACATTTAACCGTCGCTAGCGATGTATACATACGTAATAACATTATAACATTGTTAAATGAAAACCTAAATGTCTTAATTTCTACATTCCAAACATAGACTTTATAATTTCTCTTTTATATTTGAAGATATTAATTGTTTAAATATTTTATTGGTAAGCATAAAATCAAGTATGATGCATGTTAAAAAATGGAAGAAGTATAATTTTAGATGTATTTTATTTCTTTATATTATAAACTACAGGCATTTTATGTTTAAAATTTCCGTATTAAAAGGGGACTCATCATACCAAATTCATTTGTAGCTGTGTCAAATTGGACAATTGGTCCAAACAGAAATCAACAACTACTTAGCAATCAATTATACATTAGATCATTGCATGCACTCACATGTCATCTCCAAGTATTCCTCCATGGTTCTTTTTGTACAATTGATATAGAAATTTAACTCCCTCCCTTTGGTGTTCAAGAAGCCTACAATTAATGGATGCAGGGACCTGTGAAACAAAATCCCCAGAATCAACCCATTTAAAAATCATAATTGACAGCAAACAACACAATAAATAAAACATGTCTAGCTTTTGCAAAGGAAAAAACATCATCAGACCAACAATCATAGTGTAACTAGATGATCCTCATTCTATAGTGGGAGCAAAATACAGATTAATATATTTAAGTATTAATCAATGCCAGCTTAAACGCAACTGTTTCAAAACTGGACAACATAATGCCATAGCGAGCGCAAAAGAGCGGTCTGCAATGATGAAACATGATCGTTACAAAAACTATTCCTAGTTTATCAATGTGCTAACTGCTAAGCAAAAGGGGTAGAAAAAACAGTACGAATTACCTTTAATTACAGCACAATGCCAAAATAGTAAGAAAATACATTGTACCTAAAATACAGAAATTTACAACTTCTGTTAAATTAGGAAAAATAGGGTGACTTAACAAATACCTGAATCACCGGAATTTCACCGGGGGAAGACAATATCAACGGCTCATACGGCCCTGTTTCACCGAAACTGAAAACATCCAATTTCGGTTTTGCAAACCCTAATTGCCTAATTTTCTCCTCTTCCTCTTCATCATCGTCATCCTCGTTTTCGGAAAGTCGCTTATCTTCTTCCAATGATAGTTTCTTGAGATCATTTTTAACAACTTGATGCTGTTGTTGTTGTTGTTGTTGCGGTGGTGGGTTGGAGCGCAATTTGGGAGGAGGAGAGAAGGGCTGTTGAAGGCGAAGAAGTTGCTGAGAAATGGAGGTTTTAGGGGGGATTCTACGAGGTTGAGATGGGTTTGCATTGATATCTGAAATTGAAGATTGAATTTGAGATGAAGACGAAGAAGATGATGATGAAGAAGGTGGAATTGGAACGATGGAGCACTGTTTTAGGTTCTGTTTCAAAGTGTTAAACGACATTGCATGGAGTTTGAAAGGAGGATGATGTTTACTGACCAGTAAGCACCTCTTTTTCAAAGACAAACTTTTATGAAAGGCCCTTAAACTAAATTTTATTAAGGAAGGGAAATTATTGGTTCATYTCSGAGATGAACCAATATGCACTTATCTCCTGCCATTTTGGTAATTTTTGTGATTTATTTGTCCTATTTTATTCACTTACATATATGTGATTACTTAAAAAAATTTGACTAAATTACAATAATGACATGAGATAAGTGTTTTTTGGTTCATCTCGGAGATGAACCTGTTAGTGCTCATTAAGGAAAGACACGGAAGTCGGAGGAAATATAACATTTTTCGTCATTTGGTTAAAAAATACGAAAAATTGAAAAAAATAATCCCAACTTTTTGGGCTCTTCTTATAATAATCCCTATTACAGTTTATTATTAAATAATCCCAATTAATCCCCTAATCTTCTCCTAATGGGCTTTTTAATTGGTTACCGGTTGAAATGGTTAACACAAACTCGAACAGAACACACCTAAAAAAGCTTTCTCTCTCCTTGGTTACAACTCTGTTAAGTCCATTACTGACAGATATCCTTTAACAGCCCCCCAATCAATACTCTGTGATGTTGTTATCTTCACCTCACCTCTTCATCATWACCACTCTTATTCCTCTTCATTAACATATTAATCTAATTATCCTTCTGAAAGTCTTCTTATGCATTACTGAATAATCAACAATAGAAAACTTCATTAATTAGTATGGCTTCAACTTCAAACAATCCAGGCAGTGGCCCTCCAAGGTGGTTATCGGAGCTCCTTGACGAGCAGCAGGAGCATTTTGTGCTGGAAATTTACCTACTTGAGAGAGGGTATCGTTTAATTACAGGGGAGTGGAGGGACATAGTTAATCCGAGCATTTCGTGGTTATTTGATTTTCTAACTTCTCCGTCAAAACAACTCAGCAACGCAATATGTTGTTCTTTTGTTCAAAAATTCGAAGTGGTTGGTGATGTAGCCCAAATAAGCTTGGGTCAGATTTCTTCAAGTCAGGCCCAATCCAAAGCAAGGGCCCAAAGCCATTGSGTTATGAATATCCATAAACAAAATATGTATAACTGTATGATCATACAATAGAAATACAAGTATACATACTCATTGTATACAAAGGCTTTCTTCAAAGCTCAAGACCCATTTAGGCTCAAATTGTCAAGATTGTGCCACTTGTCGYGATCTTAGCAACCTACGGAAGTCTATAAATACCCCTCCATTTTTCCAAAAGGGGGACATTCCATTACATCACATCAATCAACAACCTCAAACTTACTCWAAATACTCTCTCTTTTATCTTTTCTATTGTCATCCTTTTACTCTCCTCTCCTCATTCACTTTCTGACTTGAGCGTCGGAGGGGCGATAATCCTTAGGGATCCCTCGCCTTCTTGCAGGTTTCAAGAAAGCTCGAGTTGTGAAGTGTAGATTGGACTTTGAAGGAAACTTGGACTTAAAGTTGATATTCATTTACCCTAACTTGGACTYTTCACCCATTGCATCGAGAGGAAATTGTCCCCGAACTCACAAGTAAGTGTTTTGCTCTACTACGGGTTGAAACATTGGCGCCGTCTGTGGGGATCAGACAATTCAAGATGGTGAGTGAAGGTTCTACATCCAATGCACAACATGGTCATCAAGACCAAAGCAAAATTGATCAACTCTTTCATGATTATGTCTCACTAACTTCATACATCCGCGTGGAGGAAAAGATAAGAAGCTATCTGCTCAAAACTACTAACCAGCGGAAGCAGATAGCTGCCTGGAGACGACACAATGAATTGATGACAAGGCCGTGGACAACGTGGCTTGGATCTAAATGAAGGAAATTCACGGTAATGATGAATGCGTAAATAACATTCGCAAGGAGAACAAAAAAGAAGAAAGACAAAAAGAAAAAAAAGATGAGAAGCAAAAACCAAACACAGACCCTAGAGCAAGAAATGACAGCTAAAAAAAACATAAAACAAAAACAAAAAAAACCAAACAAAAAACCAAACAAAACAAAACAAAACAAAAAAAACAACAAAAACCAACCAACACACCCAAACCACCACAAAACACCAAACAAAAACAAAAAACCAAAAAAACAACCACAACCAAACCCCAACACCAACACACCAACCCCCACACACAACAAAACACAAAACAAAACACAAACAAAAACAACACAACAACCAACACAAAAAAAACAAAACACACCAAACACAAAACCACACCACACCACCAACAAACAAAACCAACAACAAAACAAAAAAAACCAAAAAAAAAACAACCAACAAACAAAACCAACAAAACACAAAAACCAACAAAACACAGAAACAAACAAACACAACACACAACCAAAAAAATGAGAAGAGCTAAAGGAAAGCCAGGCAGACAAGAAGCCAGCAAAGGGAGCATTTTAAAGACTCCAACAGCCCTAAAAAAGATCTTAAGACTACCACTCCGAAGTATCTCCCAAGCCGCCAGACTCGAAGAAGAGAGTAAGTTCCAAGTATTTGAACGACTCCGAAGAGACATCAGTCTCAAGTTGCCACAAAGTTTGCCACAGAAACCAAGACGAGAAAGTATCAGAATACTCCCTAGTAATCCCACAAAGAACACACCTCCTAATATCGCAACCAATCTTCAAAACAAGTGAATACCGGAGAAAGAGATTCATAAATCAATCTTAAGAACTAACTCCTCCCACTCACTCTTCAGGATGATGCGGGGAGTCATAGAAGACAAGAAAGTCGTAAGAAACAGATCTCACAGAATACAACAAATCAAAGAGAATAAGCAAAATGAAAGAAGACTTAGACGGCAAATTAGGTCCATACTGAAACAAATGACCAAGAGGATTTCTGAGCTTTGGAAATGGAGAAAGAAGCTTTTCATTCATCAATGCTTAAATCAAGCAAAAGTGATACAAAACCAAATAACTCTACCATTGGGGGTCATACATCACCTTATACGACAAGTACCAAGGCGCAGAAGAATAAAGAAACGTAACGAACTGATAACTTGCAGGCGGGCAAGTTCCCAAACTAAGACACATCCAAAAAGGCAATTCTCAATCAACAACACTTCAAGGAGAACCATAATTGAGACAAAAAAAATAAAAAGAAAACACGAAGCGATAATATAAAAGAACACTCTCACAAATTCATACAGACATCTCTCCTCTTTCTGCATGCACATACATCTCCAGCTATAAACCCAATGCAAAAAAAAGAAATAAGACTGAAACACATACCACCTATTGAACCTATTTTGATACGCAAAGGTCAAATCACGGCAACTCGATGAAAATCACCTCTCCACCTACAAAAGAATCTAGATGAAACTTACATACAAGAACCAAGAATGACGAACGCCACTGGAAACAACCAACCCAAAAACAAACAACCCCACCATGGTTGTCGTGTTATATATTATCTTTTTTTCCCCTTCTTACACTTAAGGAATCAGCCCAAAAATGCTTTAATGTCTTCCTCTCTAATTCATCAAATCTTTCAAGCCAGCTGCGTTTGATATTTTCCCATCATTTCCACTGGCCAACCGAGAGAGAAGAAGTATAGCATTCATTTGAAAAGCGTTGAGCAAGGCCTGCAGAGTCCTTGAGACAGTTACATGTCAAACACGCATTCAATATGAGTCTCTTCAGAATTAAGAGCTTTGTCTGGTATGATGTACGCACTTCAACAGCTTTATCCAAGGCTTCGCACACAGGCAACAGCACAGTTTTATTTTTTCTTCTTAAGAGGAGGAATTCGCCACTCTTAACTCAAGTATACCTAGGAGGCGACAGTTCCAGCATTAGACAGATACAGGACCGTAGCCAGAAAATTGTGCAACTAATGCAACAATTACAAAAAAACAAGAGAAAAAGAGACAAGGCTGTTGGCTCACTCAAAACTTCAGACAGATGCAACGCGGGCAGCACTGCATCTAAGCCTGCCCGCTCGTCCCATCGACATCAATACCGATCGTTCAAGACTTCCTTTCCAGCAATGGAAACAAAAGGGTCCGTCTCGGCGCAACATACTCTTTGATGGAATTCCGGAAACAAAGAGGCATACAATCCTGACAGAAACAAAAAGAGAAACATATTAGAAATTTGAAGCGCCAAAAAAACATAATGAGCAAAAACCCAAAAATAATAACAAAATATCAAGCTACTAACGATGATCCTATAAACAAGAAACGAAAATGTTAAAAAGGAGAAGGTGCAACAATACTGACCACCCAATCCACATGAAATCAGAAAAAGAAAGAAGAAAAGGAAGAATACTTCGAAAAAAAGTAAAAAAAAGAAAGTAACAATTGCAAAACTTCCATCAAGATATCTAGCCACGTCACCAATCGGTGACTAATTTCCAAACAACGAGCGCCTCTGCAGACCTTGATCGATGAAGGCCAACGATTAAACGAAGCACACTCATTAAGGACAAAGAAAACCCCTGAAAAGAGAAGACATAAACTCATTAAAGTAGGATGATGAATAAACCTGTTCAAATGTGGAAAGCAAAACATTACTTGTAGGTAACTCGGGGATAGAATTTCAATATTTTCCCTTGATGCCATATAGAGCGGGTTCCACACAACTAAAGCCGCTGTAGAGTCTAAGCGTCAAGTCCAAAATGTCTTAAAAGTGGAGGTCTCAAGATCAAGAAAGTCAAGACATTCCCTAGGGCACCAAATGCAAGAAAGGCAGAAGTAATACACCTTAGAGGAATTATCGCCCCTCCGAACGTCAAAAGTTAGAGTGTGAAAGAGAGAGGACAACAAAAGTATAAGACAAAAGCGAAGAAAGAAAGAGAGTATTAATAGAAGAGTAAGTTTTAAGGTAGATTGATAAAGAAAGTCAAGTAATTGCAAAATAGATGTCACCTTCTGGGAGAAAGAAAAGTAGGACAAGTATTATAAAACATTCGTGGGTTGCCAAGATTCGCGACACAAGTGGCTGCAAAATATTACATTTATAAGAGCCCTCAAAATGGGCCTTGGGCTATTGAGGAAAGCCTTTGTATACAATTGAAAATATTTATAACACTATTTCTACAATAATGAATATACCAAGTATATTAACCATAAATTTGTTAATGATGTAGATAATAGCCGCAAATGTTATGCTTAATGCTGGTAGAAATTTGGAGACTTACAATGAAGAAATCAGGCCCAACATTACTGGCTACATCATTTGCCCTCGCCCAACCGAGAGGAACCTAGGCTCGGGCTTAGGTTGGGTCAAGAGCCATCCTTGGAAACAAACCGCAGAACTTCCAAAAATTAGTCAGATAGAGTGAAATTGGGTTTGCGAGAGGGGGGAGGGAAAATTTGGAATTTTGAAAAAATTAAACCCCCCATATATATATGGAGGAGACAGAATGAAAATCACTTTTCACTTTCTCAATTCACTTCTTCTCTCAATTTACTGTTCACTTCTTTTACTGCGATTTGCTTCTTTTGTGTCGTCTACTTTGTTTTCCAAGGATTTCTGCTCGGCAAATATTTTTAGTCGGCCATTCTGCGTTCAACGTTTTCTTTCTACTCGGCGCTTTTTCTGCTCGGATTTTCTTTGTACTCGGATTTTCTTTGTGCTCGGCAGAATCTTCACAGCTCCAAGTATTTCCCTTTGCTGCTTTGTTCTTTGGTTTATGTTTGTACAATAGTTAATAAATGGCATCTTCTTGCTCGTCGAACGATCTCTTYGGCATTAGTAGAAATAACAAGGGGTCTGACTCACCTATGGGGGTGAGTCATTCCCCGGCTGAATCTAGGGTCTCGGCACTCCCTGACCCTTCGTCCAATCCTTATTTAAATTCCATTCATTTGTCCTGTGGTGGGTCGTCAGCTCCTGTACTTGTTGTGCAGGCAACTATGGAAAACTTCGACAATTTACGAACAACTGACCTTCGGCACCCAATGTGGAAAGAACACACATGGGCTACTCCTCTCCAAACTCTTCGTCCAGGAGAGGAAATTCCACCGCCCGAGGAGTCGGTGAAAAAGACTAACATGGAAGCTGGCAGTTCAAGCCAAGTGCCTCCACCTCAACAAGCCGAGGGTCCTCCAGCCAAAGAAGGTGAGGATTTTGAAAAACCAATTTCTGCCATTCCCTTGGYGGTTCATTTTTCTKATTACGCTTCTGTCCTTAAATTTGCCGAGTGTAGAGGTTTTAAACCCCGCTTTTATTCAGGTGTAGCAGCCAACCCTTCAAATGCCGAGGACAGTGCATCAGAGGAAGAGGAGGAGGAAGCTGCTCGTCCTATCCTTAGTGCTACTCAGCTGAGGGAACAGTTCCGTGTTATAGGGAGAGGTCCAAATGGTCCGGCCTTAAACCTTTCAGTTACAAATAAAACACTTCATCCAGGACCCTTAGAATCCAAAATTAGTGAAAAATTTAGAACCGAAACCCTTCCAATGATGGCAGAGTTGAGGAGAGCCTACCACATCCCAAACAACTATGAATTTATTCTTCCCGACTCAGGAGACACCATTAGGGATGCACCGGGTGGTTATTTTGGAGTATACCGCTCGGTTTTGGATTTTGGAGTTAGGTTTCCTCTACACCCTTTCATCCTTTATCTTCTAGATTGCTATGATATTGGTATCTGGCAGTTGACTCCCATCTCATGGCTAAATGTCATGACTTTTCGTGCCACCTGTGGCATGAAAAGGATGAAGCCGACCATAATAGTCTGGCTGTACCTACATTCCTTGTCCAGGAATAAGGAATCCGAGCCGAGCTGGTATGTTATTCAGAACCGAACTTCATACCTTACTTTCTGGA
>SNQN01007881.1:13206-28742 GCA_008642245.1 Bassia scoparia | reverse complement strand
ATTACATGAAAAAAGTCAGATGCTATAATAACCCATGAATGCAAAAAGGGGCTTAGAATTGAGACGTTGGTCTCAAACCTACCTTGCAACACAATGCAATAGACCAAGGTGCAGATTTGGACCCTTAAGAACCTTGCCGATCTTGAAGAACCCTTAACGAACCTTATTTGTAGTTGATTGACATGCGATTTTGTGAGTGTTTGAATGTGTTTTTGTATGAGTGAGAGAGAGGTTATAGAGTGGAAGATGGCGAGTTTGCCTTAGGAATGGATGTTTTGAAAAACTCGAAGCCGACCTTGTATTTATGTTAAAAGCACGTCGAAAAAGCATGAGTGGTGGCATAATTTACGCACAAATTTATTGCCTTTTTGTCAAAATTTCTGCATTTCGCTTTGTGCGAATGAAATAAAAACCAATCTAAAATATTCTTTATGTTGTACGATTGCAATTCGGATATCCCTAATCCCTAATGAATTTGGACTTGGCTTGGGAGCAATCACACTCGGAAAGGTTATGGAAGCTTCCCGGAACGAGCATTACGCATCGTTGCATGTTTTTGCTTAGTAAGTTTCGTAAATACTTTTCCACAAGTTAGACAAATTTTGAGAAAAATAAATAAAATCTTCCTTGTAAAATTTAGTATTTTTTGTAGAATTCATGAATTTTGGATTCATTAAATTTTTAAAATTGTTTTTAAATAATGAATGCTTGAAATCTATAAAAGATGCCAAAATTGCTTCAAAAAAAATTAAAAATGTTCTTAAATGATTTTTAAATTATTTGAAATTAAAAGATTATTTTAAAGGGTTCGAGTCATGAAATTGTGCTTTTTATGTGTAAAATTTGGTTTTTAGGTCCTGTCAAGGCCCTAGTTGCCTCCGATTTGGCTTTGTGTTTACAAGGTGTTCCTATCATTGGTCGTCTTGGCCTTGGCGAGACACAGTAGGATCTAACAATTATCATTAAAATGATTAAGATAATTAATTGATTTGAATAACATTGTTTGCATGTATTATGTTTGACTATGTCTATTGTTCTTGTATGTAAACATTAAATATCTTTCCTTTTACGAATTTATTAGTAGGATTATATCATTCCTCTTATTTACTATTATTTTGTCCATGCAAACTAGATTCCAATGAAAGAGCTTCTATAATTCTCAAAATCACTCTATAATAATTAAAAATAGAAATGCCACAATCACATTATTACCAATGACTAACAGACTATTTTAAAACAGGTAAAGTAGAAAGCATAGATTAGTAACAGTAAATTAAACTAGCCTTAACTGCTAGTATTATAGGTGAAAGTGCAAATGACACTCATAAGGCTGGGATGATTGAGTGTGTGACTTATGTATGTTTCAAGTTTAAATAATTATGAGAACAATTTATGAACAGTTCTCGTTGAGCACAAGAATATAAAAGATAAATCAATACCACAATAATTATAACGAGGTTCACTCAAATAAGTCTACGTCGCAGACTTACTACCACTCCAACAATTAATCTTTAATTTATATCAACTATTTTAAAAAAACAAAAGATAGATACACTTAATCCATCATGTAATGAACAATATGAATCTTAAATTGAATTCTCAAGACACCAAACTATATTTTGGTCCACCCCTATATTTTCCTATGTGGATATCTTGATCAAATAGTTTCGCAGTATGCCTTACGTTTCACTAACTTTTTGTAGACCCAACATCCATACCAACTATGATGGGTTCAATGTAAAGTGATCCTGTTCCGCATATCTTTTTGGAGTGAAACATCGCGTGGAATACGCCTGTAAGGTCATGTTTCGATCACTTATTACTCTTTTGGGACATTTAGGTTTCACTTGTCGATACCTTAAAATGTAAATATACCATTTTTTTGGTTTTTACGTACATACAACATGTGGTTTTAATGGATCACTGACTCTCTTCTCTCCTCTCTCCTCTATTATACCGTAATATAATTCAATCTTCTCCCATGAAATACACAATCCTTACTGTTCTATTATGAGCATAAATATAAATATATATAATAATCAAACAAGTTTGACTGCATTCAAAAATTTTTCAGTAGTATACTATGCCTAATACACTTAAGATGAGTAGTAGTCTCTGACCAGATTGTCAGCTTAATGTTAACAGTATATCTATTTTTGATAGGCATAAACAGTCAGTCATAATGATCTAGATTTTGATTTAAACAATATTATGAACTTAAGTCCCCAAAATTCAGCACTTTGAAAGCGCAATTAAAAACTAGTTTGTCTGTTAACTTCTAGATAGACTGTTAGCAGATTGGCCTTCCATTTTAGAAATTTAGTAACTTACACTCTATCATATATTCGATTGTTATTAGTGTTAACTTTCCATTTCTCCGTTATTGAACTGTGCTCCTTGAGACAATCACACGATTTTAAATACACCATAACTATGAATAATACAGTTTCGAAGAATTGCCATAGTTATTCTCTTCTAAAATGAGTATTTGTTATTTTCTTTATGCTAGTTGGCTGTATACTCTCAATTTGTTCTCCCACAAAAAGCCTTAGTCTCTTGTCGTAGCTAGCGAGTAATTTCTTGTATTTAGTAAACCTTTTGTCTCATTATTTGAGATTTCACAGCATAATGAATTTTGTATATCCAGAAATAGATTTTTCCTTGGACAATAACGGGCATGGTCAATTATCTTCACGGGAAGAAAACATTCCAACCTATATTATTTTTATTTGGCACAATACCCATAATAAAATTAGTAATGAAATCAAATATGTACTAATTACTATCTATAAACTCAGATCTATCGTTGACATAAGGTAAACTTGCCGTCTTTGTCAGCTCATCACAACCTATGCATTTAAAATAGGGAATACGAATTACTAACTTTAAAATTTCGCTACTTTTGAAAAAAATTTTACTGCTTATATATTTAATTTTTCTCTAGATTAAATAACCAAATGGCCATAGAGAATGAGTGACTTAGAGTGGAGGCGTCTTGTTCATTCTGTTCCGCGAATAACTTATTCTCGAAGTTAACTAACCCAAGTGTTTATGACTTGTAAAAATGACTACTACAAACAAATGTCGTTGTCGAATAATGAAAAGAACGCGGTTCCTAATCGATCTACAACTAGCTTATCTCGTTGTACTCTCAACCTTTACCATAAGTGTAATAGATTTCACAAACACATTTATACGCGCTCTGCTTATACCGCATCTAAAATACATACCTGTAATTAGTAATCGGTAAGATAATACTCTCTATGAACTATTAATGTTGGTATATCGACCTACTCCAAGCTGAAGACTATGGTATTATATAAGCTTCTGATCTTATTTCATCCAATCTAACTTAGAGGATATTCTTTAGACTACCATGCTCAACAATAAATAACATACCGAATGCCGAATCCATATCATTAATATTCCTTCAATATAGGATGGTCTATTTTCCTCAGATCAAAACCTGTGTAAACTAGGAACCTCAACAACATTCGACCAAACCCTTTAATTTGGGATTCATGACAACCCGTATCACTCCTTAATTAAAGTACAAATCCATCATTATTTATGTGTAACATACGCCTTTTTATCAAAAAACTATGTGAATTGTATAATTGCTTAATTCAAAGAACTTATCAACCAGAGCATCTGGTCATCATATATGTTATGTAGATTAAGCATTCATTTTGCGTCAAAGCTTAGTTAATGTTCACATCACAAACTACATTCTTACATGATACTAATTACAACACGCAACGAAAACACGATTTAAGACAACGGTACCAGTTACTATGGCTAATATCCAGTAGACAAATGTACTAATTAGACATTAGTGCGTATAGCTCTCTCGCTAATTCGCAATTTTGATAAGAACATTTATATTGATAAGAGATTTCAGTAAATTTCATTTCGGAAGCCTCATTAGGATTAAGAGAAGTTAAATAAGTAGAACTACTATCAATACCATAAAGTATGTGAATTATATATTTGGTGTGGCGCCAGCCAAAACACACAACATCTGCAAAAAACTAGTCATGGAGGGGATAGGCGGAATGACATTCTTATCAACATTTAATAATCGTTCAGACAAAATAAGTAAGGAATTCTTGCTCACGGACCATTATAGAATGGTTTTGGCAAAGTAAGTCTTAAAGATAAAGTAAAAGACAATTTGTATAAGATTATCCTTTTCTCACCAGAAGTTTCTAGGATCATAGCTTATTTCATCTGGGAAAAGATAGAGGGATAAATTTAACCTCTCTCGACAGACCGACCCTTGGTTCAGCAAATGCTCGCCGAAATGAGTCCATGTTTAATCATATGATAAACAATTAGACACAATCAATATCGCTCACCCTAGCTGATTATGATTCACAATTCCATGGATCTTTGTGGAAGCAATAATTAGACCAGGATTACAATTGTGCAGAGAAACAGTGCAGTTGAGGTTAGATGATTACAACCTTTACACCGAAAATTGAGTACCTGCTCCTATACTTTTGTAGTAGCAGAAAAAGAGAGAATTTTGACGACTCATGGAATTGGTGTACCTTCAGTTAATTAGAATCTAAAAATTTGTAGTTTTGACATTGTTTTAAGCTTGTTTTTGCAATTAATAAGGTGAATTAATTTGCTAGGATGATTATGAAATTTTATTTTATAAAGAAGAATAAAGGGTAGTTATTTTTTTTATTTTACAAGAAAAGAGAAGGAGAAAACTCGAAAACTTTTGGTTGTAACATTAATTGTTTAGCACGAACAATAAAAAGAGCGGATGAGTTATAATACAAGACAAACCTAATCAGACGAATGTTTAAGTTATGTTTGCCAAATCACACGATTTATACAAAACGTCATGCAACGTATTCTGGTTTCCAAAAAAGCCAAACGAAAAAAAAAATGATCTGCACGGTCCTGTTGCATACATGTAATATGAACTCCATAATCGTTCAACCGTTGGACAGATCAGGTGAGAAGTAGTACTTTCCTACTCAATATCAAAAGTCTGAATCTTATTCGATTAAAGTTTTAGAATGCGCTTTGACAATTATAGCACTTCTAAAAACGTTTTCTAATATGTCTATAGTATGTAATCGTAGTTCCAACGACGCCTCCCATATCTGACTTATTTGAAACTAGGAGATCAGTACTTGTGTTTGATGAATTTGGTACTTGGTCTAATTGAGAAAACGTCTCCTATTTCTTGTAGTCATCATCTAGCAGCCAAGTACTTCCAGTCGAAGAGATATAGGTGACCGTCTAGTCTTTAGATGAAAGTTCAAACCATGATGTCTTGTTTGCAAACACACGGTGAAAAGGCTAGCGCGTAATAGTATGGAAACCATCATTTAGTTACCTGCTGATGTGTTTTTTAGAGATGAGCACATATCGAAATTTGTTTTTTATCGCTATACTCAAATCTATATTTTATAAATTTATTACAGCCAAAACTCGACCTAGGTTATCGTATTCGCAAATAAAAAAAATAAAAACGAAGCGAGTGGGATGATATAGTTTGGTCTATCGAATGATATTGTCTCGATTTAAATTTATTATTTAACATTTTTGTTTTACTCAAAATTGGAACATTTATAATAACTTGTTTTGTTAAAATTAATACAGGTGTGAGTTATTTCAGAGTTTGAGAAATTGGTTGTAAGGCTGATTTAATGGCAAGAATGTGAGATTTGGTTAGAATATTGAAACATATATTTTTTTTTACTGTATCTAGGGCAAAGAGATAAGTAGATGAGTAGAGATATTCTTAAAGATTCTTGAGGGTGAAATATTATAATACCTTATTTTATATAGAGGAAGAGTTTAAGGGGAGAAATAAAGACAGATTGTAGATATATTAAAGATAACTTTAATATATGGCTAAGGCGAAACGATGTTCAATTTAGAAACAGTTGCCTTAGGGGCTAACTAATCAAATGCACAGTCGGAAGGCCTCTCATTTAAAAATCCAAACATTCTTTTTTTAGTGATAAAGTACGGATGTTACTTAAATGGTTCCATATTAGACCATAGAGAAAGATGTGATTGTTGGTTCTAAGGACTTGATCCCTCGAACCATTGGATTAGAAGTACATTGTCAAGCCAGTGTTACTTTCTCATCCTTTATTTGTTTTGCTCAAACTTTATTTTTATGAAGACACCATATTGGGCCCATTATATCTCGCCGCGTATAGACAACATCCAGACCAATAAACTAAGCCCAAACCGACCCTAGTGAGAGCAATTAGCTTGTTTCATCATGATAGATAAATATGTCACTAATTCTTCTTTTTCGGTTAATATGTACTGCAGCATCACCAAACAGTAGTTATATCAAAGTAGATAATATATACTTTCTAATTAGAGCTATAGTTCCATTAAAAACAAATTACTTCGAAGTTCCTTACAAACATTTGAACATACTCATGTAAGCAAAGCAACTTGCTATACAATGTTCCATCGATAGTAACACTTTCATATCCTCTACTCTTGGATTTCTTTACTCCAAACATACACTCAAATTAGGCTTGCAAACGCCACTTATTGCGTGAATATTAAGCATCTATCACTATTCTCCTTTACATACATAGATCATGAAAACAGTCAGTTCATATTAAATATTATTAATGGTAACACATAACTGTGGAAAGTTTTTATATGATAATTGCTACTAATAATCACATGGATGCCCGTTCCAATATAATGTAAAAGTTGCTACGTTGACTAGCGTTAAATAGTATTAGACTAATTTTCCGTAAAATAATGTCAACGCAAAAATTCATTGTGTACTAACTCTAAAAACTAATGAGAGAAAATTCTTAACAAGGTTAAATTTTCTTTTCATAGATCATCTTATTTTAGTTCATCATTTAATTGTAATAATATTTAAAAATTATTCTAATGTAATTAACTCTATACGAGTTTCACAAAATTCAACATACGTATAATGTGCATGTGTTTCGTTTTATGTGTGCTCTTATTTGTAGCTTAAATTATGATACATTGACCTAATTTTTTTCAATCAAGCATAATGAATTGCGATTGTCTAGTTCTTACTCTATGACACAGCCTATTTATATATTCATGAAGATATTTAGGCAAGGACCCCAATGTATATGAGTCTTCTAGCGTTTAACCTTCTAAACCCAAGTGCGTAGAAGGTTAAGAAATAGTTTTTTACTTTTAAGTACTTTTGAATAATAATTTTAGGAAGCATGTCATCTTAATACCCATAATAAGGGTAAGAATTGATGTTGTTAATTGAGATATTTTCCACTGTTAACAAAGATTCAGCCGTTCATAAATTCCATTTTTTCAAGACAATTTTTCCTCTTTTTTTTACATTTCAAAAAACTCTCCTAATATGACTCTTTTTGTGTCCCTCAATTATAAATCCTCCTAAAGCGGATTTAAAAAAAATCAGGGATTGATGAGATTATTTTGGATCCCAAGAAGTTCATTCTCTTTGAACTTGGAAAGAAGCTCTAACCTATTTTGAAGGAACTATCCAGTCACTCTTGGCAAGACTCTCAATATAATTGATTTTTTACAGAGACCAATATGGAAGCAATCAGGTGAGTCTCTTCCCTCCACAAACAAGCAAGTTATAAAGACATTGCATATAGGTGTTATGCAAACCAATAAATTAGTTGTCAACTGACGCAAGTGATGCTACCAATGCGCTTTAGTCGTTACTATAGAGACATTGGTTTATTTACACTAATGTGGATATTTGATTAATAGTAGGAAGTATTAATTAGGTAGACATTTATCTATATTTCTAACATGATTAACCATCTATACGCGGCTTAAACTTAAAGCCCAACATACATGTTAAGGAGTGAGCTTTATCGACAATACACAATGAGACTTTGTTTTTCACCAATAGCGTTGGCTTAATCGAACTAGATATACTCTCAAAGAGATAATATCTCTATATAGATTTTACATCACAACGCACATGTTGCCTTTTAATAGCATAATTTCAAATAAAACTGATAGGTCATCAGAATTTCCCTGCGTTTAGGCTTCTCGCATTTATGGATCTATTTACCATAACATTAAAGAAAGGGAACACACAAAGCCCATCACTTCAAAATCTTACTTAATTTCAGTATAGCTCATACTCAACCTTTATTAGCTACTCTTCTTAGCTGTATTACAATGCTTCCAAACATAAGCACATCCCTATTCACACACACAAAATATATCGCTATTAGCCTATGCCTTCTCTCGAGGGTTAAGTAGGTATTGATACTAATTTGGCTCCAAAATATCATATAAGGGGAAAATAAATGCAAGAAAACAGTCTCAAACTAATCTGATACCCGATGCAAACATGAGCATAGGCCACACCTGTAACTGAGAGATTGACGCAAGCATAGAAAAACATCGAAAATCAAAGAGCCGAGAGACTGTTGATTATTATGAGAGACCCGACGAAGATTATAATGGAATGATTAGAAGACCGATTGATGAGGAGTGATGTTGACTGTCGTGCGTTCTGTTACAATACAGCATAAATGAAATAGTCAATGGTTACCATTATCTATATCAAATCAAACCTTTAAAATAGAGCTTACTCGCGGAGGACTCAGAAGATACGGCTCCCTTGTTTGTATCTTTAGATAAGATATCCCTGCTCAATATCTAGTTGACTCTCACATAATAGTCATTCAATGTGGGTACATGACATATACATTTATTATTTGGGATCTATTCAATCAAACGCGCCAGCTATAATTGGAACAGGAGTCCCTTTAATTCACTTGAGTCACTTAAGTAACACAATCAATAACCATTACATTTTGCTCCAGAAAAACGACTTGTACACCCTATCGAGTTGACCATAGTTTCACTCATCATCAAAGCCACGACATTATATAACATCCGAAATCCATGGGCATTATCAATTCTGACGATAAGTAGAACGCGTTCTCTTATAGACCTTTTAAAGTGGTTCACACAGTGCAGACTGGTGATAATGGAGAAATTCGGCGGGCAATCAAGGTCAAATAATATTACTATGACAAAACCGGATAAATCAGAGCCATGTTAGATCAGAGTGTAGGTGACAACCTAGACAAAAAGAGTTGATGCAAGACCGAATAATTACTCCAAACTTACCATATTAATAGTGCAACGCGAGAGATTAGGCCAAATCGTCTGAGAGCCATATCCACCACTAAGAGCAGACTCGCAAATCTTTACGGACCACGCCAAAAAACCCACCTGATCGCAAGCCTATGTAAAACGCTCTTAGCTTAGAGTATAACACACTTCCGCACATTGTTGGACCACAATAGTTCAAGTAGATATAAAGCCTGTTGAAATCCTTTCCTACATTCACTCTAAGTAAATAATGAATATTCAGAGAGATTACCTAAAAAACCCCTTATCAGATGATATATTCAAACAAAAAAAAACTCTATTGAACTACTAAGGGAATGTATTCTTATTTATGCCATAATATGGAAAGAAAAATGAGAATTGGTAATCATATATACCCAATTAAATTAATTATATTGTGAAACCTTAAATAATGTAAACATACGACAAAAATTCGACATAATTAGATAAATAGCTTGACACCATGTTATTAGATAATTGAATATTGGAAAAGCATCGAGGACATAATACACTCCCACATTAGATGTGGCTTCAAAGAGCCGACCTTTGAAGACACCAGGAGTATTTGACGTGGTTGATACACAACAGGATCTGGGAACAAGTGTAATTCCCAATCTCAGAAACTCCAGGGTAGCTAGTTAGCTTCAGCGAGGTGAGAAACTAAAGGACATGTGAGGAGTAGGCAGTTAGGATGCTAGCAGTGAGTTAATTAACTCTCAAAAAGTAATGTGATTGCCCTTGAAATAAATTATATGATTTCCAATATTTTATGAGATTTTATATATTTCTCTTGTAAGTTTTTGTTGATTTAACGTAATTTGTCTAATAACTAATTTACTCGTTGAAAAATTTATATTATTAAAGTCAATTATTACCTGGCACTGTCTCTGTTTTATGATGCCTGTATAATTTCTGTATCTATGTAATATTTGTGAAGACCTAGGTTAAAGATGCAAAAGGAATCTTGGAATAGGTATAATTATATCAAAATATATTCCGAAAAAATCAATTGAAATTTTAAACACAATGCATAAAAAACTTAATTTGTAATTTTTCCGAATTTCTTACACTTTTTTCGTTTATCAGTATGATCCGATACTTCCGTATACTATTTAAACAATACACAAGCGAGAGAGGGCGAGAACGCGCTAAGAGCAACGTAATTCTAGGAAGGATTCGTGTGAGTTAAACTAGATATTGAACCTTCCCTTTTTTTGATGGACAAGCAAGAAATAAAAAGAAACACGCCTGAATTCAATGCAACTCAACATCAATGACTTCATTTTCGAAAAACTCAAATAAATCATAGACTCAGGCTAGGCGATCCCGAAAGGAATCGAACCAAAAGACTGGGAATCCAGAAAATTTTAGACCTGACCTCGAAACACTTTGAACTTGATCCGGGGCGTCTGGACTGGCACCAGACTCACAAAATTTAGGTCCCGAGTCTCCGATTTAGATCGATCTGGACCTGTTTTGTTTCAATGAAAATAACTGAAACTTAACACTAATAACACAATTGAGTGTACATAGTCAGTAATTTCAAAGTTTAAAATCAAAGATTCAAAAGTTGCCAATTTCTGCATTCATTAAAAATTCCTTTAATGTCACCTTCAAATTTACAAAAATCATAACATAATTAAATAATTTTTAAAAAATTAAAAAAAAGGTTCTGTATCGTATTCTCTCTGTAGTTGTGCGTGAGGGTTTATTGTAATAGGTAGGAATGAGGATTTTCAATGAGAGGCGATTACCTGCTGCGGAGCCTTAGCCCCTTGAGAGTTGTTTCATGCGACTACTGCACCACGCCTGGAAGGAAAGGCTGTTACTGCGTAATTGTTCGCGATTGTTCTGTCGCCACTTCTGATTAAATTAAGCTAGAGAGTGGAGGCGGCCAGTGAAGAACGGAGGAGTGAGGTCGTAAGTTCGAATGACTCAACGTGGAAAGACCGACAGTAATGAGGATTGGAAGTTGTATGATTATAAATAAAATGACTAATGAGAATATAATAATGAATAATGAGATAATAATAATAATTATGTTATTAGTATATGTATGTGAAATATGAGATATATCTAATGATTATACGTGAGGTCAAAGTATGTTGCATTAGTTTTGGAGATAGATGATTTCAGATTTTGGAGTAGGTAGGTATATAAGATTCAATTCCATGATCTTGTGAGCAATAAGACCAGGATTACAATTGGAAAACATCATTGAGGTTGTGTTCAACTTAACGAAATTGGCTCACTATACTTGTAAGAAAGAGAGAATTTTAACGATAATGGTTTAATTAGTAATTAAATTTCAAATTTGGTAATTGTAATTGTTTTGAAATTAATAAGGGTGAATTAATTTCGGTTATTGAAATTTTTTAAAGAAAATTAAAGGTAGTTTATTTTTTTATTTTTACAAGAAAAGAGAGGAGAAAATCGAAAGACTTTGGTTGAAATTAATTGTTTTAGCAGACAATAAAAGGGTATTTAAAGGCAACCTGCGAATTTAAAGTTTTGGACAAATCACAGGTTGCAGCGTTGGTTCCAAAAAACAAAAAAAATTGTTGGTTCATGGAATTGATCCTTCAACCGTTGGATTAGAATATATTTCTCAAAAGTAATCTTATTCGTTTTTAGAATGGCTTTGACAATAATAGTCTAAAAGTTAGTAAGAATTAATGTAAGTTCCCACGACGCCCCATATCTACTTAAGTTGAAAAGGAGAGAATTTTACCTTGCTAATAGAAGCTCCATTTSTTGAGTAATCATAGMAGCCAATAGGCTAACCCTAGCTTTAAGAATCAAATCCATGATMTTTTCARCAACAAGGCTAGCGCTATAGTTGGAAACCATCATTAAGGCCATGTTTAACATATCGAAATTGGGCCCTATACTCAATCTATAGTAATTTTTAAGCAACTCACTATATTCGCAAAAAAAAAAACGAGAATTTTGACGATAATGCTTTAATTTTATTATTAATTTTTCAACTCAAAATTGAAAATTATATGTTTTAAAATTAATAAGGGTGATTAATTTCGAGTATGGAAATTTGAAAGAAATTCAAAGTAGTTTGAAAAATTGCAAGAAAAGAGAGGAGAAAATCTAAAGATTTTGGTTGAAATTAACTTTTTAGAGAGGAGAAATAAAAGGATATTAAAGGCTAGCAACGAATTTAGATTTTGACAAATCACAGCTGTAGCGTTAGTTCATCAATAATAAAAATGTTGGTTAAACTTGATCCTCGAACCATTGGATTAGAATACAATTGTCAACCATTCTCCATCCCTATTTATTATATATGCAATTATATATAACACATACTAATTTGCCCTATGGGCCCTATTCGTGGCCACCAAGAACAAGCCCAAAACCGACCCTAGTGAGCAATTAGCTTGTCATCATGATAATCAATATGTCCACTAATTTCTTTTTCGAGTTAATAGTGTACTCCAATGAGGTAGTGAAATTTCATACTATAGTTTCCATTAAAACAATTACTTCAATCTTATTGAACTACAAAAAAGAAAAGCAATTTTCATGTGTTATGTCTTACTACTTCTCTTGTGATTTTACCCAAACAAACTAAATTAGCTTGCAAACGCCACTAATGGTGAATTTCGCTAGATCTGAAACATAATTAATGGAAATATTATATTCATAGTGGAAAGTTATATGATAATTCCTACTAATAATCACATGGATGCCCGTTTTCCAATATAAAATTAAAGTGCTCGAGTATATGATAATTACCTTAAAATAATGCAAGAAAAATATTGTAAAACTCAAATAAAATCTACAAGTAAATTGTCTATAAATGACTTTTTAGGTTCATCTTAATTATAATTTAAAATTTATTCATGATTACCTCTATATTTCATAAAATTCAATCCGATAATGTATTGTGTGTGTTGTGTCTCTAATTTTGCTTAAATTAGTTAGGATTTGACTAATTTTTCAATCAATATGATTGCTATTTATTTTTACTCTTATGTATATTAGTATTAGGAAGACATGATGTTATTTAACTTACTCGAGTTAGATTTTACAGTCTTTGAAAATAATTTAGGAAGCATGTCATCTTAAATTTAATGTAAATTGTCTTTTGAAATTCACACTAAAAAAAATTCAGGTTCAAATTCCATTTTTCAAAGACAATTTTCCCTCTTTTTTACATTTCAAAAACTCTCAATTTTTTTCCTCATATGATCCCTTAGCGGAGGAATGAAATTTGATCCCAAGATCACCTTGAACTTGAAAGAAGCTCTAACCATATTGAGCTATCCGTCACTCTTGCAACTCTCCAATATGAATTGATTTTTTACGAGACCAATATGAAATGATGAGCTTTAAACGCCAAAGTTAAGAATTGATAGTGTATGCCAAAACATTAATTATGTTGTCACGCTGCGCTTTACTTAGGACATTATTCTTATTGGATATATTTTATTATAGAAAGTAATGATAAACTTACAGGCTCAACTTAAGCCACACACAAGGAGAGTATGACATACACAATTTAGCGTGGTTCGAACTAGCCCAAGTATTATACTCTGACATTACTCCCCAATGTGTGGCCTTTAAACTTTATTCAATATGATAGGTCACAAATTCCTCTTAGCTTTCTTTGGACTTCCAACATAAGGACAACAAGCCCAACTTCGCAACAACCTTATTAAGCTACTTGCTCTATACAAATCTTCAAATACATCCCAATTCACACACACACAATACGCCATGCCTTCTTTGGTATGATAATTGTGCCAAGATTGTCCGCTCTGATACCTGACCAAACCTGAGCATAGCCACACCTGAACTGTGAGAAGAGAGAGAGAGAGAGAGAGAGAGAGAGAGAGAGAGAGAGTTCACTTCGCAAGACCAAATGAGGTTCCATTCTAAAATCAAATGGCTATGGGGGGAGTAGCCCCTTTGTTTTMTGTTGTGGTTTAAACTCTCAATATATATCAATGTGGGACACTTACATTTATTATTTGGTGGGATCTTATTCAACACACCCCCACATATATAAGGTCCCTTTCACTTGGCCTAGAACATATTCCATTAAAGGTCCCAACCATGGGCCTGATAGTTCACTCACATCAAGCCATTAAAGGTCCGAAATCATGGGCATCTCTCTGAGGTAGAACCTCTTTGGACTTGTAAAGTGGACACTCGTGGAAGGTGGGGCAAAGGTCAATTTGACATGGTATCAGAGCCATGTTAGATAGATTTGTGAACTGGAATAGAGTTAAGGACAACTTATATAAGTGAGGGGGAGCGTTGAGCCCATAGCGTTTATCTTGGTATCGGAGCCAGGTTAGCTAGAGTTAATCCCACATGTGAGTAGATGTGTTGTCCTACATTCAATAATGAAGAAAGGGAAGCAGTGTTAGGGAATGTGTATCCTATATTGAAGAAATGAGAAAGTCGTTTATTCCAATAATTTTTGTGAGTTTAAGAAACATACACAAAAATTCACATAATTAGAGATAGCTTGACACCATGTTAAGATATTAATTTAATGAGGAAAACATCCTGRGYTACTCAAGCCCCTACACACAAGGAGAGTATGACTATACACAAGTCTAGTGAGTATCCAATAAATAACTAATTGGTAACTAGGAAGTAGCATATAGATATACTCTCAAAAAGTAATGTGATTGCCTTGTATAATTATATTTTTCCATATTTTATGAGATTTTATATATTTCCTTGAAGTTTTTTGTTGATTCAGTAATTTGTTAAAACATTATTTGTTGAAAAATTATTATTAAAGAATAATCGGTGTAATTATATTTGTGAGTTAACCTATGGTAGATGCAAGGATCTTGAATGGTAAATTATCAAAAATATTCCAAAAATCATGAAATTTTAACACAATGCATAATAAACTAATTTGAATTTTTCCATTTTTTCACTATTTTTCGTTTAATGTGATCCGATTTATACTATTTAAAACAAATACACAAGCACGAGGCRGAAACGCGCAAGACAAGRTATTCTAGAAGGATTCGTGTAGTAAACTAGATATGAACCTTCCCTTTTTATGGACAAGCAACATAATAAAAAAACACGACTGAATTCAATTGCAACTCAAACATAATTGATTATTTTCGAAAAATCAAAAAATCATAGATAGGCCTAGGCCGATCCAAGACCGAACCAAAAGACTGGAATCCAGAAAATTTTTAGACCTGGACCGAACCTGAATTGATCCGGGTCTGGACTGGASCAGACTTCAAAATTTAGGTCCGGTCCCGATTTTAGATCGATTGGACCTGTTTTTTTTCGAATGAAAAACTGAACTAACACTAATAAACAATAGAGTACAAGTAGTAATTTCAAAGTAAAATCAAAGATTCAARKTKSMAWTTYMAWTTWWWAAAWTTTTWAWKSCYYMAWTTYMAAAA
>SNQN01007881.1:0-13201 GCA_008642245.1 Bassia scoparia | reverse complement strand
AMMWWAWTWAAWTWAWTTTTWAAAAAWWAAAAAAAGGTTTGTAGATCTAGTTCTTYTGTAGTTGTGCGGTTGGGTGTTTATTGTAAAGGAGGAATGAGAGTTGGTCATGAGAGGCGRTGYTGCGGGCTAGCTTGAGAGTGTTGCGATGCACCAACGCCTGCGAGGAAAGGCTGTTACTGCTAATTGTTGTTSTTGTCGCCTCTAGTAATTAAGCTTGAGAGAGGTGGAGGCGGCCGTGAGAGAASGGAGGAGGAGGTCGTAAGTTCGTGACTCAAGTGAGAAAGACGACAGTATGAGATTGGATTGGATTGAATTATAATAATAATATTAATAATAATAATAATTTAATATTATTATATTATTATTATATTATTATTATATTATTATTATTATTATTTATTATTTATTATTATTTTATTATTATTATTATATTATTATTATTATATATAATTATTATTATATTATTATTATTATTATTACTATTTAGGCGACACTTTGTGTTGGAAGGTTTGGAGTTGATTTTGACGGTGGTCCCGCTCGGCCTCCATGTTATGTCAAGAAGCTAAGCTCTTCTGGCCTTATGGAGACCCACATAGCCGTCTAAAGGTGTCTTTCCTCCTGCTATTGCACGACCGTCGCTTGGGTTCGTCTTTTAGGAGGGTTGTAGTGCAGATTCATCTTTTTTGGTGAGCTTGTTTCTCATAGAGTATTGAAGGCCATTGCTCTCATGGACGCTGTTGTTGAGCTTAATGATCTTCAAAGGAGTTGTTACTTCTCCCACTGTGTACTGCATTTCAAAACTCTACTTTACAATGCTACTTGTCCCCTCATTCTCTTTGAGGAGGTTCAGGTCAATTTATGTCGCCCTTCGTGATTCTTTGGAAACTATTGTTCACCGCTTCAGGCCCTGATTTTGTGATGGTAGTGCGGCTTGTCACATTGCCTTTTGATTATGGAGGTTTGGGAGTTTATTTTGCGAGGGATGTTCGACACTATACCTTCCTTGCGTCACGAGTGCAGTCCGATAGCTTGCAGAGATCGCTTCTTCGTCATTCGATGTTGAGGTCTTGGTTCAAACTTTGATTGTGTCTTGGGTCTTTTGAATAGGATCTGGGCGGAACTATCCCTCTCCTAGTATAACAGTTGGACAACACCCTCTACATTAGCTTCGACGGTCCCGATCTCAGGTTTAGGCCAAGTTTAAATGGTAAGTGTACCGTTTGTCCTTTGTTATTCGACTTGGTTTCCTTTATTCTCTGTTTTGACACCTGTGTCTACGTGTTCACGGTTTTTGATGGGGATATCTTTGAAGGATCATGTTGTGTCCCTACACAAGGTTGGTGGGTATTAAACATCTCATAATGTTGTTCGTGATACCCTTCTCGATGTCTTGCTATTCGTTTGGGATTTCGGCTCGTAAGGAGGTTAATGTTGGTTGACTGATGGAAACGACGGGCTCTTTCGACCAACAGATGTGTTACTGTATGCTTAGGATAACGGCCTTGATGTGTGTGTTTACCTACGGGTCTTCTCTTTTAACTAAATCTAGAATGGTTGACTTCTGCTTGGTTGTTGGTTGCAGCAGCAGCCAGCGAAGTGGATAAGTATGCGCAAGAGTGTTAGGGACTTTGGTTACGGTTTCCTTCCTTTTTCCTTCTCTCTTTTAGGGAATTAGATAAGGGGGGTTGTTGCGCTTCCGAAGCGGTTACAAGCGTTCTCTAGGGCTCAGACATTGGGGCGCGTGCAGCTGTTACCTTTTTCAGCAGGATTGGTTTCAATAACTAGAGGAAAAGGGCCCCAAATTATCTTAGCTCCCCTTGATTTCTTGTAGATCTTTGATCGCTTTGTTGCTTTGTAAACTTTTGGTTTACAACAACAACAACAACAACAACAACAACAACAACAACAACAAAACAACAACACACAACAACAACAACAACCAACAAACAACAACAACAACAACAACAACAAACACAACAACAAAAACAACAACAACAACAACAACAACAACAACAACAACACAACAACAACAACAAACAACAACAACAAACAAACAAACAACAAACAACAACAACAACAACAACAACAACAACAAACAACAACAACAACAACAACAACAACAACAACAAACAACACAACACACAACAACAACAACAACAACAAAACAACACAAACAACACACAACAACAACAACACACAACAAACACACAACAACAACAACAACAACAACAACAACAACAACAACAACAACAACAACAACAACAACAACAACAACAACAACAACAACAACAACAAACAAAACAACAACAAAAAATAATAATAATAATAATATGAAGATATATCAATATATTTAAGATATATACGAGAGTTAGGATGATTGAGATTTATCAAACAAATTACTGTAATCAAACTTTTTTTACTAGAAGTAAGGATTTTATTAAAATAATAGACAAAAGAAAACTATATTCATATATAGAAGAGAAAACAAATTATCAACAAAAATACAAAACACCTTAAAATAGTTACTTGCAGATTCGATTTAAAATAGCTTAAAAAAATCTTCATCAGAAGCAATACAATTTGTGAGTTCGCTCTGATTTTGGAATAACGTCCTGCTGATGCGAAGTTGTTTGGGAGCATACTTTTGTGATTTTCTGAATTCCTTCCGAGATTGTGAAACCCTAAGTCTCCATTCTTGAACAAACGAAAACAAAAACGAAACCCTAGATATCTGATATCCATAAGGGAAGACAAGAAAACTACGCTCCAAACTCTCACAAAAGAAATAATAATAACCCAAAATTTGGGGGTAAAACTCTCATAAGAGACAAAAAAAACCCAAAATTGGGATAAAACTCTCATACAGAGATTGAAAGGAGGATTTTTCATGAACAAACTAACAAACAAAGAAATAAGGAGAGAAGAATGGGGCTTACTACCATCAAAGAGATGATGGTAGCCCGAAAAATACAGAGAAGTTAGGGTTTTGGGAGAGGTTTTTTCAGAGAGAAAACAAACAAAAAAAATCGTCATAATCAAACTTGAAAATGATAATTATAATATGAAGATATATAAAATAATATAAATATGTCACATTTTTTGTCACGTACCTAATTGTAAACTTAGAGTGATATAATGATATGTGAAGTTTTGCTTTAAAAAAGTAAAAGATAATCTACACATTCAAGAGCGATTATTAAAGGGTTGTTTCAATCGCGCATCCTTTGGTATAATCTATGAGGCCAAAAAATTGATAACGAACATATCACTTCTCTCTTTCTCTCTTTCTCTTTATTTATTCTTTGTTCTAATTTTCTTTTAATTACCATTTAATCAAGTAATATGAATGAATTAATAATTTGATATCAATTAACTTGTAATAAATAAATCTTTCGTTTCTTTTTCATACTTTGATTTCATTATAACTAACATTTCTCTTTGTTTTTCTTRTGTACATAGCAATGGTAAAGGCAATTTCAATTCTAATCATTGTTTTTCTTGTCTTTTTTAGCGTTCAAAGGTAAGATTTGTGTATAATCTATTACATATTCTCGTACATATTTTCAATCACATATAAAGGAAGATAATTTTGAACTGTCGGTTTAGTTTCCTTCAATGAATCTAAATTCAAATGATTCACTAAATTGTTAGACTTTATGTGTTCTAATTAAAACCCACCTTGAAATATTTCTTTGTTCTATTAAGGGTTCAATACGTAAATATGTATGTTTTTCAATATTATGATACTGAATTCGAAATAGATAGCGAGTAGAGGCCGCTAGATGCGCGAGGGTGGGGGTGGGAGTTGAACTACTTCGCCCTTACCCACGTCCTCAAATCCATAACTTTCGTACACAACTAGACCATGGAGTCCTAATACTTGCATTGCGTCTTGGCAAGACATAATATTGGGTTCCGCAACTCTCGAAAAGTGTGCAGTGGCAACTTCGTCTATTCGATTTTTAAGCATCCATAATTCTTTATGCCAAGCATAGTCACACTACGCACAATACAAGTATTCAATAACCCGTTCCGATTYTAATACGATCCGAAAATGGCCCGATCYAATATTGTCCGATCTGAACGGTCCGATTGCCAASTCTAACCATAAGTGTATTGTTTATAGAATCTTTTGTCGGAAGAAGTGTTTGGATTTTGTTTGAAGAATATACAACAAAATTCATCATCTTTGAACTTGAAAGGTATATACATCTACTCATTCATTTGCTATCTCTTGTATCTTTAATTTKTTGATATTGATTGGGGTCAATGTATTGTGAATGCAGCTACTTATGTCGATATACCCTTGAAATTYATCTTTATATATAGGTACATGTCTTTCCCTTGTGCAACTGATATATATATCGCATTGAGAATTGTAATAACTTAACATAACTTTACATTTGATGTAAAACCAGGATATATAAGTAGAGAAAGGAAGAAAAAAAATTTGTTATTGAAGTTGTACACAAACAAATATACATGAGAAAGGTAGATTTTGTTTTTATTTTTCTTTTTTTAACAATCGTTTTTTCCTTGTATATTCTAAAGATTTATAAGCACCACAGTGCTTGGTGCTTTTATCCTTCAAATTAGGTATTTTTTCTTCTATAAAACAAACAATGAATTCTAATGATAATGATACTTTATGATATGTAATGATTTATCAATCATTTAATTCTTAAAAAATTTAAAATTGTTTTTTTTTTTAAAAATCGGATCATTAAAGTTGGAATGTGGTAAAGACCGCAACTTTTAACTCTTAAAAGTTATAGTCATTCCACAACCACAACTTTAAGTTGGTTAAAAAAATTGCTGTAGATTTTAACCACTTAAAAGGGTTTTTCTCAAAAATGTCAGTTAAAGAGCTGCGGTCAAGAACTGCGACTTTTACCCAATTTTGTCTTTAACTTTTGAATTTTTCCTACTAGTAAGATCACAACTCAACTCATCTTATAATGAATGAAGAAAAAGAAGAATAAGGATTCTCACACAAGGCTCTCTAAACATCTAACTTACTGGAATCTTTCTCCTTTCCTTTCCATTTCCAAAAAATGTTCTTGCCTAGGAAACAATAGGAGGAACTAAAGACCTTTTTTATAGTAAATTAAAATCCTTTGACAACCAAGAGCAATAGAAATGGATGGGTTTTGAGGCGGGTAAAGGTCACGCATCCGTCTATCCATCTGATCCATATCACCTGTCATCACACCACCTGCATCCATCCATTCATTTGTATGAGTGAATGGATAAATCGGCTGATTAATGGATAATCTTTTATAAATAAAATTGCCTTCATTTCACTTTACAATTTTATATAATTTATTTTTAAAGAACTTTCAGTATGAAATTAAAGCAAAAACCTTGTTAATTATATATTGTATTCTATATACATCAAAAAAGTCTTTTGCAATACATTTTTTGAACGGAAAAAAAAAACATTAATTGGAAGCCATATGAAGTTTACAATATGCTCATAGAAAGTAAAATACAATCTAAAATAATCAAGTAATGAGAAACTAGATCTGACGATGAAGTGTGGTCGCCGATTGTTCGCTAAATTTATGCAGCCTTCTATGAGTCAGTCCATCTCTTGACATAGTTTTCGGAACAAAACTCATTACTTGATGACATGTAGATCATCTCATCAATTCTGACGCCAATTGAAAATTATATGGCTTACATTCTATGAAACCAACCTTTCAAATAAAAACCGAAAAATATATTCCAATCTTCTATAAGAGAAGAAAGAATAAACCCTTAACTCACACAAAAAAAAGAAGAAACCAGAAATTGGGAATTGTGGGATTGTCAAGATATTATTTTATGCTTATCTTATATTTAGGTGGTCACCTAATTATAGGATTGATTGAAATTGCTTATATTATGTATATTCAAGATATTTCATTTACTTAATAGATGATTGTATGCTATTTATTTTGCTCAATGAATATTTTATGGCTTAAAGTAAGCACGCCGATGTTGGTTTGCTAAACTACTATCCGCTTTAAAAGGGTATGGTTTCTTGCAATCTACTTTGATTATTCTTTATTTACCTAAACTAAAGGCAAAATACAAAAGTTTACTAAGACTTTGATTATGCCACTTTGATTATTCTTTATTCACCTCTAGTTTATTTCTTTGTTAAAAGATATACACCTGATATAATTTCCGAAGCAGGAGTCTTGGGAGCCAAACAATTGACTTTTAACAAATTTAAACTTGGTTTGGCCAGTGGCGAGGTACTTTCTAATCAGAAGTTTACTAAGACTTTTAGGGAAGACTTATCTATCTGGCATCACCAAAACCCGATCTTGCTTATTTTGTTCATTTTTTCACAATTTATACAGGAGCCGAGAAGTCAACATTGGGAAGTAGTGTTACGGGTAGTGCGTTTTCGAAAGGCACCCCAGGCAAGGCATATTACCACGTGCGGATAGTAAGTTAACTTTGCAGGGTTGATGTTTCTAATTGGGTTGCATGTCATAAATCGAAGATCATTGACAAGATGGCTCGTGTTTTTAGGTCACCCACCTATATCATGAAAACTAAGAAACAAACGCTCTTTCGAAATCATCCTGAGAGGCAGAATATCGCTCTATTGCTACCAGCATTGTGAATTAAAATGGTTGAAAGGTCTTCTATTGAGTTAGGAGTGCATCATCCTAAGGCTATTAAACTATTTAGTGATAGTCAATCCACCTTCATATTGCTGAAATCCAATTTTACATGAGCGAACCAAGCATTCGAAGTTGATTGGCATTTGTTCGCGATGCGACAACGGATGGGCCTTAATTGATCCTCATATGTTATACCACTCACACTTGGCGTGTGGTTTCACCAAGCTTGGAAACTCTAGTTTCAATTATTTGATCTGCAAGTTGGGTGTCTTTAATCACCCGCTCTAACTTTAGGCGGATGTATAATGGGATTTGTGACAGTTGGTTTTTGAACCCACTTTAGCTAGTGTTTTGAGTCATTTTCTCGTGTTTTCTTTTAGAGCATATTAGCTTAGCTTTGCAAGGTTTTAGTTAGTATTGTCTGAGCATAGTTATTCTTAGCTTTTTGATGTTCACGGTGTTTGCTCTCCTTTTGTGCATCTTTTAGGCATTTTGAGAAAGTTTTGGAAGATTCAAGTACACAATTGGATTGAAACGGCCCATATCTTTAGAATAGCATATTTCGAGGCGATTTGACTTGGAGATGATAGCTTAATCCGTTAGCTTCGCAACGATAGGTCAATATAAAACGAATAAGCGATTGAAAGTTATGTTGCTTCGAAGGCGAGCTACACAGATCAGAGGGCACACGTCGTTGGCTATCACTCGTGGTGAAATTGGAGATAATGTTGTTTTTTCTCTCAGTTCCAGTTTTCAGGGTCACATGTCAGTGTGGGTCTTTCACACGTCCGTGTGACCCCTGTTATGCCCGATTTTCACGCAACTTCGTTTGGCTTATTTTGCCCATTTGCCTTTTGTTTGGCCCAACCCTTTGGGGCTTTTAGGGGTGTTTTGTAGAGAGAGAAAGCATTATATTCATACTTGTAACYCTCAAACCCTAACTTCTTCWTCTCTCTTCTCTATCTTCTCTAACTTAGCATAGTTTTAGCATTTTCCTCTCAAATTATTTTAGTTTACTCAATGGTAGTTCAAGTTTGTAGTTTATCACTCAAGTTCAAGTAGTTGCAATMTTTCAAGACTTATTTCTCCATTGTTGAAGATTCTTGTAATCTCKAAAYTCTTACTCCTTTAATTTCATGAATTAATTGAAAAAYCCCGAAATTAAGTTGTTATTATTGATTTATGTTTGTTTAGCTTTGATTATTACTTCATCATGTTTGTAATTTTATTCTTAAGCTTTGAATTTGTTTCTCCAATGATGTGTGAGTAGTCTTCTTGTTAGGGGTTGGGTGAAGACCCAATCAAGCCATGGTCTTCTTGTGCTTAATTTGAGTTGTTATTGGTTTGACTAAGCCTTGGTATGTAAATTGCAGTTGTGTCTTAAAGGCCATAAGACACTTGTGTTACTAGCCCTAATCTTACATAGAGACATCATGAAGTTAGCAAGTAGGCTTTTGCTTAGTTGAAGAGATTGAACATGGCTAGTTGAGTTTGGTTGCTTGATTTATTGGTTGGGATTGCCTTTCACAAAGTAGTGTAGGAGGGAAACCCCAACTACTTGTGCTTAGCCTTCTTCTATAATCGAAAGACTTAATGCGTAGGAATCCCCTCCTCAACATTAAATTTTGTGACTTGCTCTAATTAGGTGTTCGGTATAGGAATCATTTGGCTTGTAACTTTGAGAGATGTCTTGTCAAGTTCCCCAATCGATTACTCGATTTATTACTCTTTCGTCCATGATTAGTTGGTTTATTRGCTTGGTTGACGCCGAATCYCGTACACCYCTAACGCTTTCTTCCCTTGGTAAATGTCTTTTTAATTAGTTGTGTTAGTTAATCAAACAAATCAAATCAATCCTTGTGACCGAGTTAGATTGTAGTTGTTTCACAATTTCGGTGTTCTTAAACTCATTCTCTGTGGATACGATCCTTACTTGCCACGTACTTTGTGTGTTTGGTTAGTTAGGTGTTTGATTTGAGGAGTGCAACGATCCCTCTKTCAATTTGTTAAAATATTATTTACTATGCTTATCATATATTTTAGGTAGTCACCTTGATTATAGGATATGATTGATATTGCTTATATTTATGTATATTCTAAAGATCTCGNTCTTCCCTTGGTAAATGTCTTTTTAATTAGTTGTGTTAGTTAATCAAACAAATCAAATCAATCCTTGTGACCGAGTTAGATTGTAGTTGTTTCACAATTTCGGTGTTCTTAAACTCATTCTCTGTGGATACGATCCTTACTTGCCACGTACTTTGTGTGTTTGGTTAGTTAGGTGTTTGATTTGAGGAGTGCAACGATCCCTCTKTCAATTTGTTAAAATATTATTTACTATGCTTATCATATATTTTAGGTAGTCACCTTGATTATAGGATATGATTGATATTGCTTATATTTATGTATATTCTAAAGATCTCGWATCCTAAAATAGATGATTGTTTGCTATTTATTTTTCTCAATGAATGAGCGGGTGAGCAAGCTTTTCAAGCCCTTCTCCAAAACTTGACAGGAATAAAACTCTCATAAAAAGGAGAATTATTATGAATTGCAAATAAAAAGATAAAGATTTAAAGAAAAGTTATGGTAACACCTTATGTCCAACAAAGATTTTAGGGTTTTAGAGGGGGAGAGAGAGAGAAACAAAATGAAAAAGAGAGGAATTGGAATAGTCATTTGCAATATTATTTAGGAATCTTTCAATTTGCACTTACATATTAATCATATCATCAATCACAAGGAGCAAACACCCTGTAATTTGTATCTAAWTTTTTTTTTACTTTAAAGTAAAAAAATCAAATGAGCAAACTAGAATTTAAAACCCAAAAATCTTACTAATGTAAATTATAACTCTATAATTTCATAATTTCAAAAAAATGTAAAAAAGATGAAGTAGCTTCTTCCAATTCAATAAGGGGACAAGAGAGAGGTAGAGAGGAGTTGTAGCCTGTAGAGAGATGCAAGGAGAGGCAGAGTGCCATACTGCCTTGGTTTTTTTTTAGTGAACAATTGGAAATGTTAGGGTTTATGAATTAGAAGTTAGAAAATTAACATAGCTTCTTGTAAATTAAAATTACAATATTACACTCTGGCCCTAGCCCAATATAGTTTTATAGTATAAATGAATTTTAGATTTTTTTTTAAAAAAATTGGATGAGGGAAAGGTGAATGGAATGTAAGTTGTCACTTCGAATCATTATCCATTCATGCCTCATTTGTTAATCGGTCACCGCCTTCATGGTTTTAATACGGTTTTTTTCCTATCAAAAACGCGGTGAAAGCGGCATCGGGATGGTGAGTCCACTGGATATTATGACGTAAAAAAAGATACTTGAACAAGCATATCTATAATTTCTCTACTATAATCCAACAGGATGCCTGTGATTATACTATAAAAGTGTCTGTTAATATATATACCTATAATAATTCAATGAAAAAATTTATTAGTAAATTTTCATAAATAATTATTCTGAGGTTCATTTTAAATTATAATTTAATGTTTGGAGTTAACGTATGTTTTTTAAAATTCAATCTTGATATATTGCATTTATGAATTAAATATATTGTCTTAAAGTTTATTGAAAAATAAAATATGTTTGGGTAACAATTTTGCTAAAATAAATAGTTTGTTTTTGCTTTTTTAAAGTTACATATTGTTATATAGCTTTTATATATTACTTGTTTAGTACAGACAATGAGGTTGTTGACTTACTTGTAGAATTTTACAGCCTTGTGAATAAAATAATGGAAGCATTCACTCAAATTTATGGTGAATATTGGTTCTTCGATTTCACACTTCTTTTCAAATAGTATTGTTTCCTCTTATTTTTACATTTCAGCAACAACTCTCTAAATTTATGTTTTGTTGAAATGGCCCACAAAGGGATGAAAATTGATCCCAAGATCGCCTTGGACTTGGATAGAATCTCTAATCAGTTTGAGCTATCCTCACTCTTAGCAAACATAACCAATATTAATTGTAGACGTGCCGCGCCCTCAGCGTATACGAGCGCGGCGGCTTCGGCATTACATCAGGTCTTTGCGTGGGGCTGAAGCCAAGGATCCCGCACTGAGGTTGGGTAGTGTTTCGAAGTAAGGGAGTCGCACGTGCCTAGAAAAGATTAATTCAGAGCCCGAACGTTGGTCGCAAAACAATGCCCCCACTCGCTAATTCAAGAACCATGTCGTGGGTTCAGGGGACATGGTACGATTCAATCTGTAACCCAAATTCGCCCGCATGTAGCGGCCTCACTCGGTCTCATTGCAATTCCGATTCATCACGATATTGAATGCACATAACTTTACGTTTTTGCACCTTAGAGCTGTACTAACCTAAATTACTATGAAAGCTGTTTACTAATTATCTACAAGTGAACTACCTAACCTAGAAATTGTGACCATTTGTATAAATCATGTTAAAACGTTGCCTTAAAAAACAGGTATTCCATAGTTAACTGATTGTAAAAGTGATTCAATAATTTCGTCTTTGTTTAGCAAAATATATACAAAGTTAATACCAACAATGAAAAATGAAGTAATATGAAATATGACTTCAAAGTATAGCAACTCATCTTAAATCTGGCAAATAAAACAAAGTCGTAGTTTGTAAATGAAACGAAAGCGAATCCTCGTCTTTGAAGATCAGCTATATAAAGACAAAGAAAAAAACTGTTAGTTTCATGAAAAGCACAAAGCGCAAGAATTCTTCGCCTTGAATGCATACAGAATAAGGAATTGTTAGTATTGACAATTGTTATATAATCAGAAATGAATGAAAAGATGAAAACCAAAACTATAAAAACGCTTAAAACATTTGAAAACCCACATATTTTACATGAAACAATTTAAAAGTGAGTTTCTACATTGTTCTAAATTGCATTAAAACTCATGAACAATGGTTTAGTCAAATTAAAGAAAGTGAGGAGAGAATTTTGGTGAGTAATCTCAGAAATATTCAACTTTTGTTATCGCTTGTTTATCGAACGCAGAATCGATCTTGAACTAAAAACAATGTTGTAATGTGTTTAGAGTGGTTTTAAGAGAAGAAGAGAGCAAAACGTTGCCTCGTGAAGTGTGCGGTGAAGTGTCTGGACTGGCAAGGCACAGGGAGTATTTATAGGCACGAGCAATTTTGAGCAACGGAACCCTGCGTATATACGCATGCAAATGAGCGTATATACGCCTGTTCCTGCGTATGATACGCTCATATGCAGCTATATGACGCTGCATACTTGCTAAAAATGTTTGGAAATCTCGACTAGGCTTGAAGCTGCGATATATACGCCTGCAATGGTGCGTAATATACGCTCCTTGATCAGCGTATATACGCTCCATTTCTTGCGTATATACGCTCATTTTTGTGCGTATATTAATTTTCCAAAAATCTGAAATAGTTTCAATTTCGGAATAAATCTTTGCC
Source organism: Bassia scoparia (assembly GCA_008642245.1). Taxonomy (NCBI): domain Eukaryota; kingdom Viridiplantae; phylum Streptophyta; class Magnoliopsida; order Caryophyllales; family Amaranthaceae; genus Bassia; species Bassia scoparia. The sequence goes on along the minus strand of SNQN01007881.1, from coordinate 1,159 downwards.
CATATGTCTCGATTTTCTTAAGATTACGGATTATTCTAGATGCCCCTTCGCAAGAAAGTACGTTTTAACATTACGCGTTTTTCATGTATTTTTTCCTACTTATCATGTATTTTCTTGCGTATTCTGCGGTATTAAACATTGGCAAAATTCATAGAAAATTCATATAAAAATCAAGAAAAAAATTAAAAATACTGGCGGATCAGAAAATGTGTGACTGATAAAATCAAAAAGCATCGAGAATTCGCCAGCCGTGAATTGTTGTGAAAACCTTTGAGTTTATCCGAGAAAACGAAAGAAAATATTTTTGCCTTGTATTTGACCTTGTCAATTGTGTCCGAGTTACGACTCTGACGTTTCCAACTTTGAGTTCAAAAGCATCTTTTCTGAGTCAAACAAACGCGAGATCGCGGTATGTTTCATCACGGATTACCATGTTGGGGAGAATTTTCAGGTTTTGTCTACAGAATGCCCCACTTTGACTGAGTCCCCTGAAGAACGATAGTCTCAGTAAGACGAAATCAAAGTATTGCGATTCGGGACGAGAGAGCAACTCAAGACGTTCTGCCACCCATCTGAGTTAACCTTTTAACGCCGGTACCGTGCAAAACAATGTGTTGTTTTTCCCTGTTACCCAGCCCATGACGGTGGTTTGTCCCTTTGGAAGCGCTGGATCCTTCGGGTGGTTTTCTCCTACGGCTGACCTTGCTTTTCGGGAGACGTTGTGTGTGTGTATGCGGAAATTTCCTGGTGACGGGGAAATTCCAATACCGAAGAATGCGCGGAACTTCTTAAGCGGGAGAAGATTCCAAAACGCCGAGAGAGCTGACCCGGGAATTCCTATGCGGGAGGAAATTTCCAAGACCGGAGATGTGCTGACGGATACTTCCTGTAGCGGAGAAGTTCCAAGACCCAAAGATTGTTGCGCTGAGATTTCTGTAGCGCGGCAGATAACCATCAGACCCGAAGATGGCTTTGTGCTTGGATCTTGTAGCGGGAGAAATCGTAGACCGAAAGTGGTTGTAAATGTGGAACTCTGTGCGGGAGAAGTTCAAAACCCGAGAAAGAGTGTGATGCTTTGGGAGGTTGCTTTGAAAGCGTCGACGTTAGATGCCTAAGGGGTTTTTGGTAATTTTGCTGCTTTGGAGGGTAATGTTGTAAT
>SNQN01007880.1:14296-31502 GCA_008642245.1 Bassia scoparia | reverse complement strand
ACTTCTGGCCTCTTTACTGTGTTCTTTGGACTTCAAGGTCGTTCTAACAAGCTTGGCTTTTCATATCTGGTAAATCAAAGTTTTCCCAATTTTTCTGATTTTTGGGTTCTTATTATCTGTTGTTCTATTGTGCAAGATTGTTGATTTTTATATGATAAATTTTGATGGGTGTCCTTTGTTTTTGTAAGTGATCAGTGATCACTATCATATATATTGATTTTATGAAATTTGCTATTTTGGGATGGTGGGGCATCACCTAAAGGTTCATAGTGTGTGCCATTTGATGACTTAGCTAAAGAATGATTGTAGTTGAAATTACTAGTAGTTGATAATGTGTCATTATGAGTAGAATTCAGCTAATTAGCACAGAACTGGGTAGGGTTTGGAGAACAAAAGCATGTTTGAAATGGAAATAACCTAAAATTCTAGCCTTTTTTAGCACAGAACTGGTTAAGGTGTATGGTTTCAGTAATGGGGACTGAGATCTTGAGCCCATCTAATTGCTACCTTCGGTAGCCATGGCGCCTGACCGCCCGTGGCATGTCGCCTGACAAGTCTCAGAGTTGATATTGCATACGGGCTCGTACCTCGACTTAGATTTGCAATCACTTGACTCTGATAATATGCACTTTTCTTATGTTCTGTTTTACATTTAGTTGGCATTCCATGCATCTATCTTGTGCAATTCATGGTTTGATACTATGATAAATGTCATGGTGCATCCCTCTAAGAAATACTGTTACTTATCCAGAAATGTGCCTATGTTTATCTATCATATTATCTATTGGCTTAGCTCCTTTACTTTGGATTTTTTCATAGGAATATTTGTCTGATTGTTTTGCTCTTTTTGTAGGATATTTTCCAGAATCTTCAGCTTTGGAAYATTATTGTTTCAACCTTTGCGTTTACATCAACACCCGAAATGATGTTTGGTCTATATCTTCTGTACTATTTCCGGGTTTTTGAAAGGCAGATAGGATCGAACAAGTACTCATGTGAGTTTACTTAATCATAACATATATTTCTACGAACTTTTCTGTTTTTCATTACATATAGCTTCAAAAGATTGTTCTTTAATGGATTATATGCCTATGAACTAAAAATATTCTTGATCAACTCAATCATTAATGCATAGTCTTGTATCTATTTCATGTAAATATTGTGTTAATATTCATTAGCATTCTAGCCATTGTCCTAATATTTAAAAGATTTATGTGTTACTTTGTTGGTTACGAGAAACCTTTATTTTATTATTATGTATCTTGTCCATGCATGTTATAATACCATGTCAAGAAGAGAGTAGTACAAAATAAGAGATGAATAAAATGTACCTTTGAGGTTTTAATTGTGTAATTGAAATTTTGAAGAATATAATAGTAGAGATTGTGCAATACTACAAAGGTTATAGTAGTAATGGAAGGAAAAGGCGAAGGTGAATAAAATTGAAGGTAAACTTTTTTGTAAGGGCAATAATGTCAACCTTGTTGCTTCACTATTTTTTTCGGTAGATGTTGTGTCTTATTGCAATTCATTTGTGTTGAATGTCATCACTCTACTAATTGTTTGTTGGTAAAAAGACTTAAAACGCATTGCATAAACTAAGGAAATTTCATTGGATGCCCTTGTAGTTTACGAGTTGCCTCAAGTATTCTTGAGATTGGTACTATTATCTAAATATATTTCTAATGACAGAAGTCTAACACTGTCAACAATTTAGCCTCTTAACCATATTTTCTTCCCTATAACTCCTATCTCTCTCTCTCTCCTTTGTTTCCCCTCCTAATTCCTCCAAAACCGAAAATTATGATAGAAACAAAACATCCCAAATTCAATAGCAAGCAAGGCACTCCTTTACCAATGATTATATCTAGATTCGAACCTCCGACCTTCAATATTTCGCCACACTGGATTAAAACCAAACTGCCACCTTTTGTGCTGTTCTCCCGAACCTTAAACTATCACCTCTCCCGCCATTTGCAACACAATATAGAACTCAACTTCCCATTAATACACAGAATAATGCAGCCACAACCTACACCAACTCACTCATCATTATGAATAATAATTTCCAATAAGAATTGCAGCAATTACTATAAACCAGAAGCACACCACCACCAATTACTACCCAAATGCCCGCATTGGACCCATAAACCTCCCCCATTGCTGCTGAATTTAAGCCACCAAACAGCACTAAATCGTGAGACTGCGCTCAACAATGCCGCTAGGACCTAGTTGGGGTGAGTGTGCTAGATAGGGCCCCTTTTGTGGAGAACGAGGATGTGATTTGGGTTAATTCGGTGGAAATGAATTGGGGTTAGAGGTTTTGAGTAGTTTGGTGACATTCGGGGCAGAATTTAAGAGGCTAAGGGTTCTAGAAGAGGATAGTAGTGACTAGTGAGGAGAGTAATGAGTTGACGCAGATGTTATTGTCGTTTATTGTTGAAGGTAATTAAGAGAGAGAAACACAAGAGGAAAATAGAGGAGAGAAGAGCTATAGGAAAAGGAAATTAGGTTAAAAGGCTGAATTGTTAACGACATTAGACTATTAGAGTTAACCTCAAGGAAACGGTATATGGTTATTTGTCAAACCTAGGGAGGAAAATTCTCTAGAACTAAGATGTCTTGTTTTCGAAGATTGACAGTAAGAAGAATTCTCAAAGATTCTTTAATCCTTGTTTCATTTACATATTAATTGAATTACACTTGGAAAGTTCTTTTTCATGGAAGTTATTTTCTTTTTGGATTTTGGAACAAATGGCATCTGCTTTTTTGGTTGATGCAAGACATTCTCATTTTATAAGAAATTGATGAATGTATGACTTACCAAGGGGAGGGTGGGCAAGCCACTTCCATGTTTGTAGGATTCTGGCTTCCCAAGACGTCTGACTTTTCCTATTTCAATAAGTCATGCAACCAAACCAACAAACTAAATATATTTGATTCCATCCCACTTCCTTTTCTATTTGCTAGCAAGCTAACAAAAGCTAAAGCTGTGAAGCAATACAACATATGCAACATGGCTTTGCAATGTGAAGTAGTCATGTTGCAGTGTTTGTAAATGGCAACACCTTTCAACAAGATAGTGTAGACACGTGTCTAGTTGATATATAAAGCCTTTGTTTTTTTCTTCTTCTTCTTCTTCAAAAACTTATTGTACGGTGTCTTAGAATCGCCTCTATTTCCTTCCCAATTGAGGGGAGCGGAAGGCATACAAAGAAAATAATGACATTCTCTTGTATGTTTTCAAGGCAATTTCACAAACTACTTGTTTAACCTTTTGCAGGTATTTATTTTATTCTCGTTGACAGTTTCATTCATCTAGGCACATGTTGGCTAGCTTTTCTTAAAGGTATCTTATGACCGTATTAAGGTTACCTTCTAATCATTTGTGATAACTTAAGATAGGTAGGCTTGTTCTTGTTGTTTCTACTTGACTGATTGTGAATTGAATTAATGGCGCATGTTCTATATTTCCTTCACGTGTGGATTATAAGCTTCTCGCAAAAGTTCTGACTCTATTAGCCTGCCAGTTGTGCCTTAGTGCTCACCCACGCTGACAAGTCATAACATGGATACAATCACAGGATATTGGCTAAACTTACGGCTGACCTCCAATATTTTAGAAGGCCTGTATTAAAAATTAAGGAAAAGGGATCCGTTTAACAGACTACATCCCTGTTCTGTAGTGATACCATAATTTAACAGTTAAGCAATTAGTTGGCTTTATTTCAAAAGTGATTATTATCTACGTATTTCTTTTGTTGAAGAAACACTTGATATTTGGACTAGAGAATGAGAGTAAAGGATAAGAGGTAAAGGTGGATTGCTCATGATATATTGAGCCAACTTTGGTGCTTGGAAAGGAAAGGATCAGAAAGATTGTATCTTCATTTCCAATGTGAGGGAAGAATTACATATTATAAAGCCATCAGTTTGCAAAGTTAAGGTGATAATGTTAAAAACACTTGAAACAATTGTCTTAATTACTACCGATAATGGGATAATTAAAGAACCCCTTATCATGAGCCTTTGCTGTTGAACTTGTTGCAAGAATGTAACAGTGGGGCGCGGTTGGGTTAAATTTTCCACTTAGAAATCTTGTTACTTCCCACATTTCTTACGTCTTCAAAAAGTGAAAAAACCATAACTGCCATTGTTATGTCCCTGTGGGCCTGATGAGCCAAATAATGTTAATTTCATAGTATAATAGCTAAAATTATACTAATTGCCATATTCAGTGTTCATATGCTTAATCTAGCCACTTTTAACTGTTTCCACATACCTCTACATTATTAGTTTTCCTTGTCAAACTGGCTTTATATCCCAATAATACATTGATGTTAGGGTCTGAGCACTATAGGTGATAAACTTGAGCAGTTAAGCAAGTGTGGAATCTGCTTGTAGTGTGGCCTAATACTTAGCTGTTGAAATCTGGATGAACAACAAGGAGGTTAATTTCCCGATATCTGTGTACATAATTTTAAGTTTGGCTCAGGGAACTTTCCTTAACCATCATTCATGAACAAGGTGGATGTTGTGCTGGATGGATATTGAGGAGGTCTTACCAAATATATGTGCTTATAATGTTTAGTTTAATTCATTGGACTTTTCTTTATCATCATTTATGAACAAAATGTGGGTTTATGTATCAAGAAGAAAAAGGGATTAAGGGATTTCTTTTTCATGCATTTTCGGGGGAATATTCTGAAACATTAATTTAGTGTTCTATATCATGTAGGGGTACAACTATTGAAACACATGTGGATGGTAAAAGGATTCATAGATCTATTTTTTTTTTTTTAATCCATTACAGAAAAGTTAAGGAGAGCTATGTGTTGACTTTTGTTTGAGAAAAATGGATGGTGTGTAGTCTTTCTCTTGTAATGGTCCATTAAGATAAATTAATGGGAACTAGGTCTCTTATCTATCTACTTTATTTTAATGGCTTTATATGTGTGGGAACTGGGGAGGCAAGACAAAAACAAGGGACTGATGGGTCATTTAAGTGGTGATAAGTTTGATATCCTGCATGATCTATAGATAGCAATGCATTTATTTGAATCTTGAAGTTACCTGCTTTCAATTAGATGCTTCAAAGGAAGAAGTAAGGGAAATAGCTTAATGAAAAATGAAGATAACTTGTGAGTGCATTTAGTGAAGGGAACTTCCTTGGTCACTTGATGTCAATGAGATTGGATGACACAAGATGGTAGTGTAAGCTTTTTCTGGAAATGATCATTAGTCATGCACATATATTCTTTTTGAATTCTATTGGAACTTTTGGTTAGGAATCTCTGTTATCCCATTAAATTAGATAGGGACCCATTGTCAAGGAAAAATTGTAAGTAACCACCCTTCAAATCACCTAAAATTGATTTTAGTGCCTCTTTTTTTCTTTATTTCAAATAACCACCCCTAAAAGTTAAAAACGTTAGAAATCACCACATTTAGCATGAGTCTGCCCTTTTTTCAGTTGTGGGCCGCCCACGTTTATAAGCTAATTTTTTATGGCTTTCTTTAAGAAAAAACCTTCTTCAGTGTAGTTCCTTCTCTCTTTGTCATGATTGGATTGAAAATTGGCTAAAAGTGGTGATTTTTGATTTTTTCACTTTTAGAGGTGGTTATTTAAAATAAAGAAGAAAGGGGTGAGAAAATCATTTTTGGGTGATTTGAGGGTGTGGTTATTTAGAATTTTTCCCATTTTCGATGCAATGGTTGATATCAAAGACTATTTGGGGAGCTTATGGAAGTCTGAGAATTTGATTTAATCAATGACTACTCATAGAGTCACGATATATTAATCAATGATTACTCATAGAGTCACGATATATTTGATTTCCTAGAGGGTCATGCAAGTAATTATGATTGTAAATGACATAGGATGTATGTTTCCCCTTGATAAGCCAATGTCAAGGACCAAGGGCTATAACTTCCATACATTCTGAGGTCTTCTTAGTGGACAGATATTGATTGGAGCTTGATGCACAAGGTACCTTGGGTAGTCCATTATCCATAGACAAATGACAAATGATAAAACCAAGATTGCTCATTCCTCGGCAAGAAGCCATTGTCATTTCCTTGGGAACCTTTTTAATAACATCAATAGATATTGGAGGGGCATTTCTTTGTCTTTCAAGCTTGGTTCCAATCATCATTGACTCCTTATCAATGACATTATTTAGCCTAGAATAGCAATATATTACTGATGGACTCCATATTKAAGRTCAACACATTGCCTGAAGGCCCTAGATGAATGCATAGGATTCATGAACTACTGTAGGAGTCTTCATTGGGTGTCCTTATTTTCTCTTTCTCACTCACACTTCTCACTCTTCCTGACTGTTCTAGTAGTTCCTAGTATGAATGTATCTCGATACATATCCACAGGTTTACAGGCTGTCTGTATATATGTGCTTCTAATCTAATCTGATTATTTATATTTTATACTATCTGCTTGAACAAATTGTCAAACTAAAAGAATGCTAAGAAATGTACGAAAAAGTATTTATTATCCTACTCCTACACTGACATCAACCATGTCTTCGTGAAGTTTGTTTGATCCATAATTCTTCATATCAAATCTGTAAAGTGCTGCCCTTGCTCCTTATTCATTGAAATAATCCTAGTAACTTATTGTTCACACTCAATGTATAAGTGATGATCTCCTGCTTTTCCTGTTGAGTTTTCCCCTTATGTTTGACTTGCAGACCTTTGGTAGAGAGGGGTTTTTTTTTTTTTTTTTGCTTTCTATTATAAAATACAAAAGTAACCAAATAATTGTATGTCTTGGTGAACTTCCCTGTTTCTAAAACTTATGTAACTATCCATTAGATTTCAATGTCAAAGCACACTAAAATATTGCAATTGAGACATCCTGTCTAAGTAACGATTTTACCAGCATAGCTCCACTTATTGCTTCATGTTTATTAAGAGAAGTTCTATCTGTAGCCATCCATGTCTTGTTAGTTTTTTTTCTGTAGTCATCCATTTATGTTATGTGTGCTAGAAATTTAAATGCTTTTCTTTATTCAGCCTATCTCGTATCTCTACATTGCTGCAGATGAGTCAGTTTAGTGAATTTCTTTGTCCTTTAACTTCATTTGGTTTTTGGATTTGTTTGTTGTGATTATATTCTGAATTGCTGCAGATCCCAATACCTTATCGCTGGACTTATGGCCTGATCTTTCATCATTTGTACCATCTTTTTGGATATTCCTGTATCAACGCGATTCCGGTGTTGTTTTCCTTCTCTGACAATTCTTCTATACTTAGCTGGTCTTCAGTAATTCTACTGTTATTGAAATTCTTTCCTTGTGGTAATGTTATGGACTCGTCACTAGTTTTTTTTAGGCTTGATATCTACCTTCCTTTCCAAGTATCTTGACTTTCTTTCAACCTTTGTCTGGCATCTAACATCTCTTTTGTGCAGATCTTTTATCTCTTGGAAAAGGTCTATTTTGCCAGGAATATGTGGCATCATCGCTGGAACCTTATATCGTCACATTCTTTTACATTCGCAGGGACAAGGTATGATACTTAACTAACTGTGAATGTTATGTTTTTCTATCCTTTTAGCTTCAGTCTTGTTCCGTGTACTTAGTCCAATAAATATCTTGCTCCTTGTTTATAGTAAACTTTTGAAAACTTTAAGGAAAAAAGGATAAGCGAGGGAGGAAGTTCTAATGCGGCAATGAAAGATATCATATGAAAAATGTAATCGATCTCTTGCTTTCTTGGGTCACTGGCTATCCACCAGGAGTTCGGATAACTTCTTAATATCCTAATTTGAGGGTTAACAAAGTGTGGCTTTGATTATTGAAGAATGGGCTGTTAGTTAGTTTGATAGACTTCTGGAGGCCTCCAAGAAGGAAAAATCTCATACTGTATAAATTTGTCTGGCCTGAGTTCATCATGCAAGTGTAGCCACTATTTTCAAGTTCCTTCCCTGTTTCACGAAGTCTTCGTCTTTGTGAATTTTCAATGAAGCTCTTGCTAGCTATTCACTCTGTATGATGTTGATGTACTACTCCACTAAGCATTAGTCTTATTGCTGGCTCTGTTTATCTCCTATCTTTGTTAAAAGTCAAATAGGATAAACATTGTGAAGTATCTAATGTGACACTGTTACATCATATTGCTTTCTGCATGCGGAAATATAATCAGGTTCTCATGCATATCTCGTCTGTTCCGCAGGAAATCCAGTGCTGAGAATTATATTTGATTATTCCATTCTTTCAGGGTATTTGAATTGCATGTGTATGATTTGGTCATATGGGGTGCTTTATTACCAGAACTATCCTACCTTAATGTTAACAGTTAACACCAACTCATCAACTTGATTTTCATGCTTACAGTTACCTGATTTCATTGCTTCACTCTTTGCACGGATAACATGGCCATCTAGTGCGAGTCCACCTCCTGCTACCGGGGCTAGAAATGTATCAAGTGCTCCACCTTACCCAGGGCGACAAGTTGAGGCAAGTGCATCTGCTCAGTGATTTCTTCTATTTTGTTTGTTTTTTTTTTAATTTTTTATCGCCTCCCTCTCTCCCCGAAACAAACTCAAAAAAAAAAAGGATTATAAAAAAATATTGACAAATAGATTATAAGTTCTCCTGTTTCTTTCATCTTGCAGCTATGAAGCAATGAAAATTAGCCCCCACTCCCACACTTTGAGTATTTCTAATATCATCTTCCCTTAAAAGAAGTGAAAATACCTCTTAACAGGTGACATGCCCCTACCATGCAAACTAGCATTGTAAAAATTTTGTGTGTGGTAGGGCCGCCACGGATTTTCCATTTATGATTTAAACCAGCATGTAATTTATGAGTTTCTAATCCCAGTAGAATAATAAATGTAATGAACTGAAATTGCAGTTGAATCACCTACCACCATTTTAAACCCTAGAACTTACACTTATCTGCTCTATACATTTTCGCTTCCTTTTTCCTCTGTTTTGTATTTAAATTAATTTAGTAAGTTGGTTGCCTTCCAGTAAACATTCATTTTGTGAACGCTAACTTCGATTCATTTTAACCCCCAAGCAAACAGTTTAAAAAGTAGCCTCTGACCAAACAACTGGGTGCTAAGCCATCCAACCCTGTAGTACTCGTGTATTCAATTTCTGCATTGTGGCAGGCCCATGTTTGAATCATTTAGTTGACTTTGTATTTTATTTTTCTTAATCCAGAGAAACTACCATGCTGTACCTGCTCCTCTTGCTGGTTCTGTGGAACCATCCGAAGACTCCGTTGCAATGCTAGTATCCATGGGTTTCGACCTAGACCATGCCAGACAAGCACTTGTGCAAGCCAGAAATGACATCAATGTTGCCACAAATATCCTTCTTGAAGCACAGTCCCATTGAATCAGTCGAGTGCAGTTTCCATGACAGATTAGCGCGTCACAAACAAATCAGGAAAGAGAAGAAAACAAATGTTGCATGCTTCCATGATCGTAGGGTTCCCTTATAACAAACCTAGATATCTTTGGCATATATAATTCTTCTTTGCTTCCCACATTTTCCCTTAGATGTTGGGGACTCCAAGTTAGTAGCAATGCATATAAGCTGACGAACTTTTTGACTTTAGAAGCCTGTGCATTTGCAGCATGCTAGGATCATACTCTTGATGTAAAGTTTTCGTTTCAGGAATGTAGGGTTGTAATATTTATTTTTCGCCTATGTTCTCTTATCTTCCCTTAGTTATAGACTGGCAATCTGATCAAGGTTTGGTCATAAATCCAGGGCATCTTGGATTAAGTACAGCTATTTTTGCTTCATAAATGTTGATTTGTGAATTGCACCGCCCCAATCTAACACTCGGACCCATAGTCCCTTCCCGTGGCATCTGCATTGTGACAAAGGTGCCTTAGGCGCCCCAGCGCGGGTGTAATGAGCCGAGCCTAGCTCGAGCTCGGCTGAAGATTAGCTCGAGCCGAGCCTCATCTATGCTCGGCTCGAAAGCTTGCGAAAACAGCTCGAAATATTATTTATCTTTTTATTAGCTAAAAATTATCAATAGTAGTATATTATTGATAAGTCTAACAAAAATAAAAAATTCATAGCTATTAACTATATATGTTCTTAAAGTTATTGTATTACTATAGTTTCAAACTCCAATATAGCTTTAATGATTTGAACTGACTTTTAAGCTCGAAAAAGCTCAAGGCTCAGCTCGAGCTCGATGATATTCATCACGAGCCTAGCTCAAAATGTCCAAAGCTCGCTTGTTAACACCCCTAGGCGCTAGTTCATCGCAAGCATATGGGAGATGTTGGTCAAATAAAGAAATTGTTGTTTTTATTTTGAACAATCAAATTCTTTTTTCCTCTTTCGATCTTATCTTACAAAATAATCTAACGATTCCTCTTATTACAAACCTAGAATTTACATTAGCTCTGTCAAACCCTAAATTAATGAGGTCTGTTCGACTGTTCGACGTTGATGCGAATTTCAATCGTACAATACACCACTTCTACAATTGCCATGAATACTTTTCATCATTATCATCACTTTTATAAAGGTCTCCAACACCAAATTCTGTGACAAAACAGAAAGAGATATGAGAGGCATATTTTCATGAGTCGTAATTATAGTCTTGTATACTGCAGTAGTGGTAGTAGATTACCAAGTTAGAAAGCAAAATTAACTGGTATCATTCTTTTTACAAAGCAGTGAAATCTATACTGACTTTGTAATGGATCACAGGATTCTGCATTCGATGATGCAAGATGGCGCTTCTTCTTGGGTCCAATTAGAATAAAAGTATCTCGATGGTTTTCGTGAGTTGGAATAATGTACCCGGTGCTGCATTCGTAAGTACAGATGATACAAAGGCCTGAGGAATTAAATGGTGCTGAGATCCATCCGACTCTTGTGAAGTTGGAATGCTGGGGTGATCCAGCTCCCGCAGCTGCACTGAATACCTGACCAGTTGAAATAACCAGGCGAGCATCACAATGATACATGACAGCTTCCCCTCAATCGCCCCTTCTTCAACTTGTAAAACATTATGGTATAAAGAGAAGAGAATTGATCATTACATATACTCCTCCGTTACGTATTACTTGAAAATTGAACTAGGGGGATTTTTTAGGCAAAATTTGTTAATTGTAGATAAGGGTATATGATTAGAATAAAGTAGAGCGAAAAGAAATAAAGTAATGAATGAGTATAAGATTAGGAAAAAATAAAAGAGAGAAATGAATAAAATAATGAGTTAGTGTAAGATTAAAAAAGTAAGAGAGAAGAAAAGTATTGGAAAAGTGAATAAGAGAATAAAAAATTACTAAATGGAAAAAGAGGGAATTGTTTCAAGTATACGTAACAACCATTTATGGAAACTGTTTCGAGAATACGTAACGGAGGGAGTACATCTAATTTTTGAGTTTTTTGCAAAAACTGAGTTCTACCAAAAATCGGTAAGAATAGAAATTAAAAACCAAAACTACATTCTTGTGTGAGATAGACCAACGCATACAAAATTACAAACACTAACCTACCATGAAAACAAACTGGTCATTCGTTGCTTTAAAAAAAAAAAAAAACGGGAATGGGGGTCAAGAATCAAGATAGAAAGAAAATCTGTAATATACCTTCTTTCATCCACTTTAATGGTTCAACAAATATAGAAGAGCATCCGAAATCATCAGGTTTGTCAAAGGTGTTTCCACCTCTCCTTTTGTGCCACTGAAAGGCTGACATGCCTTCGCCTGGACTATGTTCCACAATATTATCTTGCACAGCAATAACTCTCCGGCATTTCTTACAACGATATGCAACATTAGAATTTTTGTTACCAACTGGCAAACCTTCTGGCCTAGATACAACTTCTTGTGGCAAACCAGGATCCACTCCAAACTTAGAGCTGTCAATTTTGTGTCCACGATTATACYAATCACCTGAAATATAAAAATTTGCAAAACAGCTTTTTGAAYGCCTGAACTGAATCTTTAGTTTCAAAYTTATGGCAATATGGCCATACGGCCTTGTAGGCTATCAAAACATACCATGACAAAGCAAATCACTACAACKTTCTAAGGTACAGTACATCTTATTTCTGACTACCACATCCAAGGGACTGAAGGTCAGAAATCTTGCGCAAGAATACAGGAGACAAAAATTCAGGGCAAAACAGTTGCTTCAATCTAATGTTTAGACTTTAGACACCTTTATGACAAGGGTGTTTAGGAATAACTGCATTTATCTTCCATACTTCATTTGTTTTGATGGAAATGTTTTCAAGCAGCAAAATTTTCTCATAAACCTTTATTTAGAAATGGATGGAAGATAGTCTTCCCATGGATGGAACGGAACATAAACCCTTCAAGGGTGAAAACCACTTTTCTTTATCAAGGTAGGTATGCCAAATTTTCCATTCTATTTTAAAAATGAAAACTGATTTTCTTTATTGTTGTTTAGTAAAATTTCATGCTCCCTATTTTCCATTAAAAGTGTTTTACATCAAAACAAATATCTCCCTAATGAATTGCAGTGGAAAATCATTAAAATTACTGCCAAAATTCATTGCAATATACTTTATAACAAGATAAAATCAACCATCTGAACACATAAAAGTAACAAGGCTGTACAAAAGCAACTGTTATAAATGGGATTGACAGATTTAGCTTAGACAAGATGGACACAAGACTCAAAGCAATGATACTCAGCAAGACAACAACAAGACGGATATGTTGGAGCCAATAAGCACATAGAAAGGCTGGAGGTGTACCCATTATTTTCAAACGAAAACGTTTATATTTGGTGTTACCACGATCAACCTTGAAACCCATCTCCTCAAACATTTTCAACTGCACAAGAGGAGAAGGTGATTAATAAATAGTTATCTTTATAGAACCGCTTGGGACATGAAAACATAATGCACCAAATACGATATGCCATGATCCATTCAGCCACAAAGACAKTTCTCGGATACTCTCACCTGTTCTAAAAAATTATCATTGGGTGAAACGAACTCACAGCTTTGCCGTAAGGATTCAAGTGCAGCTGCATAATCCACAATGTGTCGCAGAATGAAGCAACAAAAGCAGGAGAAAATCATAGAACAAAATGAGTAGGGAAATCGCGAGCAAACACAATAGAAGCTTTGAATGACAGTTAACTCTCAGACCTTCCTGAGACAGTTGTTCAGATCTCATCAAATATGCTGTAATAATTGATGCACTGCAATAAAGACATGCAAAAAGGAGGTAAACCACTTAGAGCTTAACAAAGCAAAATACAGGAAAGCAATTTAACACTCACAAAAACAATCTGGAGAACAGTTTAAAAACAGGTAACAAAATACCGAAAAAAGTTTAATGTATAAAATTAAAAAAAATGGGTTTTCACAGTTAAACCTATGAGGTTTTGCCTTTTCTAAGTTGTATACGAGGAAATGTTTTTGAATTTTTTCTAAGTTGTACCCTTTCTAAGATTCGAATACCCATTTACTCTCACATTAAAATCCAACTTCTTTCAAACATATACTCCCTCCGGTTTTTTTAGATGTTCCATATCTATATGGCACGATGTTTAAGAGTTTATTGAGTTAGATAAAATAGTTGGGTAAGTAAGGTAAAATAGTTAAGTAAGTTAGGTAAAAGAGTAAATGTGTGAGTGAAATTTTTTGGGAAAATGTAATTTTGGGTAAAGTAATGAAAGTTGACTTTAGAAAAGAGTAATTCATTAATATTAGAGTAAATAAAAAAGTTAAAAAGTTATTTTTAGATGGATTTGGAACAACTATTTAAAAACATCCCAAAAAAAAACTGGAACAACTAATAAAAAATGGAGGGAGTACTGAAGAACCATTCCTTAGAAACTATGACAGTTTCCAATTCCACCTGATTATGATTATTATATTAGCCCTGACGCTCTCCAAAAAAGTTACCATAACACTCACACCCTTAACTATTCATGATTCTTAAAGTTCAGGATGGGTCCAATTAATTTATAATAGGACGGCAATGAAGCCTTCAGAAAATGGTTTACCGTTTACCAATTACCAAGGTATCCTAGACACATTTTTAACTCTTCTTAAATATTGCATTACCCCTTGATTTGAATGCTCTCCCGCGAGCAGAACTAACTACCACTTCATATCTCATCCTATTATTGTCGGCTACTCCTACCAGTCAACCCCTAGTCCCTACCTAGTTCAATAGCTAAATCAATGGAATCCATCTTTCGCCAAAAGGCTTTTCGTAAAAATTGTATCAGTGACCAAGTTGATTCTTGCAATTATTCGATACTACCATCCCACAAATCAGCTACTCTTCAAATCACATACAAATGAAACCTCATACCAAGTGGGCAAGTAGTTTCTCGATAGCATGATTCTAGTCTCCAAAATGAAGAACACAATTAGAACAGAGCCAAAGAGTATAAAGCTTCCAAATTTGCATAAAATCGGCATCAATGACCAAGTTGATTTCTTGATTCAATTATTCAGTACCATCCCACTAGTCAACTACTATTCAAATCACATACAAAAGAAACCTCAAACCAAGTAGGCAATTAGATGCTAGGCTCCATGATTCTAGTCACAAAATTTAAGAGCACAATTCAAAAAGAGCCCAAGAGTATAAAGCTTCCTAATTTTGCACTAAGTTATTTGATTGAATTTCAAAAAATAAGCTTGGTTCCTCTTCATTTAGGCAATTTATACACAAACACAAAAATTATTTCTCTCATTTCAAACATAGAAAGACTTCTTTTCCCTACTTATTCAACTGCCCACATCCTATACGGCTATACCTATGAGACACGTTCAATGTTCACAATTTTCTCAGCCTTACCATTTTGTCAACTTAGCCTAAAGGCATCTACATGTAAGTGATATTACTGGAAGTATGCTATTAATGACCAAGTTGATTTCTTGATTCAATTATTGGAAGATTTTTATTAAAGCTATTTAAAATCGAATCTGCGATGTAACTAGTTCTAAGGTGTTTTGTATTCTTATTGAAATTTTTGTTTACTTTTCCATTGATTGTAAGTGTCTTTTGACTTTTTCTTATTAAAATCATCTACATGTAAGTGATACATAAATCAACCTCCACAAATCATATCATCTGACCGTTGCATCTCATTGCTAGGATTTAAGAATCAGTTTAGTTCCTATAAATTCAAATTGCTCAAATCTGGTAACCTTGTTTCATATCTCATCTTCAGGTAAAACGCAAGAAAATGATATAATGCTAGCAAAACAATATGAACACAAAAAATAAAAAACAGAAACTTAAGAGTTTACAGAATGCTAGTAGCAAGTATGCTACCGTTTCAAAGCAAGAAAAACAATAGGTGTTTACTCACCCTCCCTTCAGCAGCAAAGCATATGCAATACACGATTTGCAGGGGATGCCCACTTAAGTTTATACAGAGATTGTTCAAATCAACCATGAAGCCCACAAATTAGACACCTAATCAACATTTCATGTTTAATTACCTCTGGCTCTAAGTCCTTGTCAATAGTTTCAACAAAAATAATCTTTAGGATAAACTTTTCAAAGATAAGAGAGACCATATGCCTGCTCACCTATCTTAATCTAGGCTATCTACCAAATAGCTAGCAGTAGATTCAGAAAAATCAAACCAGGAAAAAAGGACTGACTACAGGAAACATTTCTCCCGTCTGATCACAAAATTTTCCCATACGTAATCTCCCAAAAGTTTTCTGTATCAGAGAAAGCACCGAAACCTTTCTTAAGGTAGGTTCTACATTCCCACTTTTAGATTTAATTGAAAAACGACACCAAAAAAAGTCCTATAACAAAAAACAAATACAAAAAAAGTTGAACATGACAGAAAAGGCAATCCTCTGAGTCTGTACCCTTATCCCCAAAATATGGATTAGATCACTTGAAATCTGTTACTTTGAATCAAGCTTCCTAAATACACAACTGCAAACCTTCCCCCACCACACACACACTACAAACCACCCACGGCAGTCCAACACCCAAAAGAAAGCCTTAAATCCGAATAATGTTGAACATGACAAAAAAGGCACTCCTATGTACAAACAACCCGCTGCAATATGATACCCAAAAGAAAGACTTAAAGAAGATGATGTAAATTACCGATTGTTACAACATGACTCCTGTCAAAATTTATTTGTTGCTTCCTTCAACCAATATTGTCCAAATTTCTGTCCACTGTCATTCTAGAATAGCAGAATCAAAGGCTCAAAGCAGCATGCAAAGCATTCTTCAACAATGCCCTTGCAAACAGAAGTACTGTAATACTAATCCAATATTATCTCCTCAAAAATTTATATTCTCTATTTCTCATCACGATCACTTATGTGAGAAAGGCAATTCAATCTTTTAGAAAAAAGAAACCAAATATTCACTATTCTTGGTTTTTCACATTTTAATTGTAATGAAGAAGTCACTATTATTGTCAGTACTTCATTGTAAAGCCAGCTGCCAACCTCCTCACTATAATTTTCAAAGATTCAAATTTCTTTGGTTTTCAAAATAAATTGTGGTGAACTATATCAAAACGTTGTATAATATTGTAAGGTCAACAACCAACTTCTTGACCTATGTTAACCAGACACCCTCATGTACCTCAAAAATTGGGTGTCGTATTGTTTCGTGTTGGACACAACACTCCCCCGGATACTCCATTTTTAACTATAAACTTCACGTTTTCTCTATAAAATAGCCAAGTATCCGACTCGGACACCCGTATATGAGCAGACACGTAAGTGTCTGTGCAACATAGTTCTTGACTATCATCACAAGAATAACTTAACACAACTAATTTAGAACATATAACGTAAACTTAACAAATACAGTACAAAATATCTATATATAAAATCAACATATCTTTTAGAAACATAAATTAAATCAAAACATCACAGTTACGCTATTTAATAATATCAACAATCATCAATTCAAAACAATACAAAACAGTGCAATAACTTTGACAATTGAAGAACATGGATTACTAACTAAAACAGCTTAATAACATCAACAAATCATCAATTCAAGTAATACCTCCTTGAAACACCAGCAAAGCAATGAACCAAAACAGCTCCTTTCTTCCTAGCATCTTCAATAAAATCCAAACAAACCTCCAAATAATCCAGCAAATTCTCATCCTCAGTGTCCTTCAATGGCACAGCCATCCTCACTAGCTTCAAATCCTTTCCGGCATACTCCAAATTATACACAAGCTTTTCCGGCGAAATCGCGCTC
>SNQN01007880.1:1644-14271 GCA_008642245.1 Bassia scoparia | reverse complement strand
CTACAATGTTCTGCAAAATCCGCTTTACCTACAAACATCTTCCGCAACGCTATTCCTTCCAAAGCTCACAAGTCCCATTCGTGAAACAAATGAAGCACTCAATCGATGTATTGATATATCGTCACTCCTTTCAGAATCCTCTACATTTATGCGAAGAACATTTCTCTCACTAAACGCAATACAAATTACCTGCAACAAATTCAACAACGGAATTCAAACGAATGATTTCACTATATATCATTGTTCAGCAATAGTCAGAATACCGAATGAACAAGAATAAATGACAATTCCCTTAATGCTTTCTTTTTATTCTGATTTGCTAATAGTAAAGCGTGCTTTTAAATATGGAATAATCTTTGAAATATTTTAAATGATAAAATGCAATTTAGAATGATTTTACAATTGTTAAATTGACATCTCAATCTCGGAATTTAATTTAGCAATTGCTTATATATCGAGGCTAGGATAATAATTACAATTGATTATGGCTGACATGATAGAGCATAAATTCTAATTATTGTCGATTATTATGAAATTTTACATAGGCTTTGAACAATTATTTGCATTCTATTTCTACTTGTACATGTTATGTGAATAACAAGTATTAAAACTTTCACTGTATGATTTCGCAGTGTATGTTAAAATAATATCACCAGAAGTCATTGATGTAAAATTTTGGGATTGAGCTAGGGTTCTTTATATAATATATAAAATTTTCTTACCACCCCTGAGTGAAAAAATCTTATTCTCAATAATAAAACTTTGAAATCTATCAATGTACACAATAACTATTCATATATTCTGATGTGATCCGAATCGATTTGAGTGTTCGACTCAATCTGAGTTCTATGAATGTACTTGATCATAAGTTGGAATATAGAGAAAAACACCTTTAGTAACCTATTTTATCATGCGAGATACAGTTAAAAAATATCTATTCTTATAAGAATATACATTATTTTAAAAATTCCCTTTATTTATTTAGTTATTCACTTCTTTAGATGTTTAATGATAGTATTCATAACTTTAAAAATTAGTTATTATTGTTTTACTCATTTTATTATCTAGACGTTAATGATTACTTTTCCTTACATTCAACTTATTGTCGCCATTCTTTTCAACGCAAAAAATCCATTCACACATTATTCCTTATCTTACTTAGCTATTTATTAAATCATATTCTAACCACCTGTACAAATGAATAAATAGAAGTATTGTATAGCACAATGCATCATAATTTATATGATAAACATATAGTGACCTTTTACGTCATTAATAGATAGGCATTACTCTTACTATATATAATAATAGGAAAATTGTAAAAGTTATTTATAACCAAAAGGTACATATTGATGACACGTAAATATCTGTCATCGACGCTATACTGTTGTTTTAAAACAATCTATGATGTGCAAAAATTGGTATAAACTAGTATAAAATGTAACAAATATCATGATTTACAAAAATAACCTAGTTCTTTGGAAAAGAAAAGAAAACAACCTTGTTAAACAACATTTCTAAAAACCTACATACTTTCAATTCAGTTTACAACAGGATTACATTTGCTTATTATCTTAATCAAGTGGCTGACATAGGTTTCGGTTAAATTCTGATCTCAAGATATGATGAAAGGCTTACGAAGTATGAACATCAAAAGGCAAAAATATAAGCAACATTACAGCGTAACCACACTCATAGTCTACTATTCACCATGCAAGAAATTTACATGAGTCACTTGAAATCTATTTTCATTTCGCTTAAAATTATAGCGAAAGTTATACTCACTCGTCTTGGGAAAAGTATAAGGACTTGACCTTCGTATTTTGAATTCTTTGCTTATAAGAACAGTGACAAATAGGTGCTTGTATTGTTAAACCTTGCTATATTAAAACATACAATCATGTTATATAATGATTAATTATGAGTTAATGACTACTCGTCTTTAATCCCCTACAATGCTTCAATTTACCCCACAACATTTTAGAATCTCGCCAATATGGAGTTATCTATACCGTCTTATCCATAACAATTGTTATCTCTTTTGTATTTAAAAGTCACTAATTTTAATGTATTTCCACACTTATTATTTTCTATCACCCACTTGTCCATATATATTGTTAACACACCACCAGATACTCAGAATTCAATTGTAGCTTTAATACGTTCATTACCCAGTTCTGTCTATCATACCTTAAATTCGCAATCCGAAGTTGTACGTTTACCAATAAACATAGGAGGTTTATATCCCAAATACCGAACCGGTTTTGTATCCATTAATATACGTACATTGACTTTACACTCCAGTCTTATAAGATATTAAGAAAAAATACTAAACAAACTCAACCATTATCCTCGCCACGTTTCCTCACACAATTTTAAAAACCAAATTAAGACTTTACGCTAGTATGAAGACATTTTGTACAGCACTAATCTTATATAGCAAACACCAATGACACCTAGTAATACTGAAGTGCCGCTTCCAAAGTACAAATCGAACAGATACTCTCACTTGAATTCCATCCGTTATGATCTTCCTTAGAACCAATCTTATTACACGTTATAGTTACTACTTATTCTCTCAATCCGTAAGAGATTATCATCCCGTTAATTAGTGGGCCGGTCATGTATCCATTATTGCGGCTGTATGATACCGAAGAGGCCAGTCATCGTTTAATTGGATATTCGCGAATACAATACAGCTATTTCCACATGTCCCCGACACCCATCATTTATATAACTACTCCTCTTCAATTCTCTAAAATTATCGTCATCCAATTACGGAATGTTATCCGTATAATTGAAGCACTCACTTGGTACCTCTTCTTTGTTAGAAGACCAACTTCACAAATCACAAACATGTAGCACACTAAATACGAATCTCCTACTCGTATTAATAAGTACTTCTTGTGCTTAAGACTCATCACTACTCTATTCACAATTTGACACCACACACCACTTCATTAGCTTTCTCTTTATTCAATCACAATACACCCAACTCAATCACAACACTCACCAAAGGGGCGCCACCGACAGATCAACCGATCTCACATCTACTACTCAACAATGCGGACCTCAGACTTGCAAGCAATAGTTCGTGCATTCAAGCGATAGTTTAGGATCAGATTTTGCAGTTGTTCCTTCTTGTTATCAATCATTCTAACTGTCGTCCATCATCCTCAACTCTTCGTCCCCCCCCCCACCCCATTCTTCTTCTCTCCTCTCCTCTATATCATCATCTTCATAGGCCACACTGGTGTAACGGTCGTTTGGCTATTTCTGTATGGGGACATACTTCTCTTCGAAGGCTGAGCGCTGTTCTTCACTCTTTAATACTGTCTTTCGCCCGCGGTAATCGGGGTGTAAATCTTTTGAAGTTAGTTCAATTTTTCATTGTTAAGTAGCCATTTTCCCTTTTTGAAGCATTAAGTACTATTTATTTTAGATTAGGAGAATTACATGTCATTTGAGTAATTTATCTAGAATTCACTGTTTATGGCGAAATTCCAATTTGATCGTTAATTCTAATTGCCCTCTACTTTCAAAAAACCTTTGCTAGCAAAACAGACACAGCTGACAACATATCAGTTCATAAAGGATTCACAATACATTGTGATAAGGCTCTTTTGCCAGTTCATATCCAATACCAATATTTGTTTTAGAATGATGAGAATTGATCTCTTTCACAAACCACTGACCAGTAAAAGATATTCGATGGCTTATCGTAAGTATCTGTATTTATCTAGCTCCATGCTCAAACCTGATTAGTTTTAGCTTGGTCGGTGTTTTAGACCATTTATCGTAATGTATAATTTTTATTGCTCCTCAACCATTATTGATTTGCTTACCATTATCTATGAAAAGAGTAACGCAAATAATAGTAGGACTGAAGTATAGAATTGGAAATGTCTGATTATACGCTTGTTGTGTAGCCTTGACAAATTTTTAAGTCTAATTAAAACCCCTGATTAGGTTCTGTTAAAGGTCTATAAGCTCTTAAATATATTTCAGCATCGGAAGATAACTTTCTGTCTTAAATAAAAATTACTCTCAATATGAGCACACAATTATATTTTTCAATTATCAACCTTTAATCTTCATTCCAGCTGATCAGCACTTAACAAGTAGAGTCTCAATACTAAACTCTCCATAACCCTTATCCTTCGCCTCAATCGTTATACTTCATTTCTTACTTTAGGCATATATAGTCATACATGTCTACCTATGTTGGTGTCTTATAGGTGAAATGTTTTAGAAATTAAACTTACAAATAGTTAATTGATTTTAAAGTTCGGTTTGATGGTTGCGCTGTACTTGGAAAGTCTACCTTTACTTATTTGCGGACGATGTTTACTTTCCAAATTCCTCTGTTGTTATGGTCTCATAAAACTAACAGCTTTCTCATCCTCTTCAGTCATATGATCAATTCTTATCTACACTTCGATCAGTACAGCATGGTATTTAACTTTATTTCATTCAAATTTATCTTCATAGTACCAACAGACTAAATGGAAATACCTTCAACTAATTTACTGGTAGATGGTGTATTCACAGATCGCCAGTATCAATAATCCCAGATTACAAAAATAAGGTTATCGAGATAATCTCATATAGCTTCAATACATGATCACTCAAGGCATATTGCCTGCTCTTCTATTCTCGCATCAAATCTGGCGCAGTCAATTCAAATGACCCAACCGTTTCTCCCACTCGATACTAATGATAACTTATCTATAAGTATTTAACAATATATACTTACATTACATATGACGTCGTTCTAGTAATCTGAAATATTATCGTCTCTTTCAGAAAATTTGTTAATCTCCCTCTATTATTTAATTTACACAATTATTTATACTTTAGCTTGGTAACACACATCTATTCAAGTTTATATCTCGAATAATATGTAAGAAAAAATGAAAATATTTTAATAAATGTACTCTCTGATCTATAATTCCAACATGATCTCAAGACTATATTTTAATCTGTAATATATAGGGAAAATTCCACTTACAAACAGTCAAATACCAAATATAGCCATGTCGCATTACCCTCAATGACGAGGATATATCATTCAATCTAGGGTCTATTGAGATTAAATTGATATAATCTCAATCGAGACTCTGTCATGCCATTGTTTAATTAAATTGACTTATCTCATTTACACTCAGGGCATTTTTGCCTGTTAGGAATATAACTGTATTTATCGGATGATTCTAAATAGGAATACAATTACATCCACTAAAAGGGGCATACCATAGCTTAAGTTGTTTCACATAATTGTTGTGACACCGACAGGGAGCTACGACTATTTACTCATAGCATAACTTATGTCCGTCTCATTCACACCCCCTCCAGCGTCGTCTGTTCTAGCGGCTCAAGGTCTTGGATTCATACAAAGGCTTTGCTCTCTTCCATTCTAGAATGTATACAATGTACTTCGATTTGCGGATAGGCCACTCATAGTTACAATATCGAGTTAATTCAACCTGTATTCAGTCAGAAATTACCGAAAACTTATGGGGAAAACTGGCTAACATTCATGATTTCCCTAACATTTGCACATCTATCCCCTTAATCTCGTCAATATTGATCAACTCCTCGGATAGTAACGCAATCATTTCGTATGATCTGTCCATACTACCGTGGAATCTGTCCATTTCTCCCCCTTATGCGTTATGTAATTCTAGTAACTAGTTGCATCCTCTATACCGATTATTGTACCAATTGAACCAAGGCCATAAATTACTCATCATACCCGTTTTGGGTTATCAAATTAGTAAAAATAACCACAGGCACTTCTACACTAACTCAACGAACTTTCTTACTCTATTATGTTTACCTATGTGGATAAATGTTGTGTAAGAATATTATACGTAGTTGTACTAAATCACACTCTGATTATCTTCTCTATCAGATGATGCAGCCAATCAAATTTAAATTTTGTATTCTGTTAGGATCCTGACTGTAATGTTAGGTATGAGTAAACCTAATTGTGGTGGAGATAGAGTGGTTGCATAACGTCCACGCCGTTGATTATCACTTTACACTTAGCTGAGAATACCATCCACTGCAGCCCCACAGAAAACTTAACAACAAGTAGTAAGCTCCGAATTGACCAAGATTCGTAGAAATTTCCTCACATAGAAAATAGACATCCACTAACCATTGTGCAAAGCGAAGATCATTTGTGGTTGTGTTCTCGAAATGGCCGTGTCTTATGGTTTAAGTGACATACCTTCTTTCGAAGATTAAGATTATGTAGATGATGCATATGTACTACATCTTTTCAATATGCTCACAGCTATAAATGAATAGGAAGGAAAGCATGTAGTTCTGCATCACTCTTGTATTAGTTATTTTTGTTTATTAGACAATTGATATTTTTTGGCTCTCATATGTCTACTTTTGCCTTAAGTAACTGGAACCTTCCACGTATCACGTGAATCCTTAGATTCGATAATCCACATCACACACTACTTACGCAAAGAATCTCTAAGAAATCCATATTCTTTGCAATAGTGTACATCCTTATACGATCCAGCATTATAGGTATACATTGTATCGAGGCAAACAGCACACCTGACGGGAAGGGCTACCCCAACGATTGGACGTATAACCGGATACATGTCCTCTTGTGAGGATGGCAACAGAGCTTTGACGAGATGGGAAACTAAACTTGGCAGCCAAAAGATTGGGTAGATAACAATCCGAATGAAGACTGCATCGCCACTTTTGCACATACTACAAAGCTGAAATTCTAAACAAAATCTGCACATGGAATTATATGGGGCCAACGCCGCAATCCCAATATACACCCGCAACTACTTGTCATCTGGCTTACCGAATAATCAACAACAAACCCTGGAGTAATTATTACTATTCAAAATTAGCCCATCGGCACAGATCTACTAGCCTTGTGTAACTTGTAAAGTCCAATCCTATCGGTATGCTAATCGTCCAGTACATATATAAATAATTACCTCGACTGGGAAGTTCGACGTTGTGGAATACAGTGCATACTGAGATATCTCTGAATATTCTTAGAGGAGATTGGTGATGCCCACCTGGAAAACAAGCAGCGTAAAACGCCGTTGTGGTCCCTAGAATCCCGACTCCATTGTCTGTTTAGTGGAAAGAAGATATTTCTGTAAGCCGTTATCTCTTTTCCACCCTATAAATTCTTGTGAACAATGAACGATATAGGATATATTAACATTGCTGCCAATACCAACGACCTCCCCTAAACTAACTACATCTTTTGTGTGCCAATTTGAATATTTGAAATTCCCCGAAATCCCCCCAATCTCATGGACTTCATCTCAGTATTCAACTATTGCCATTATTGGATTCTTGTCCCCCAAATTAATTTCAAGGCGGAAATCAAGAGAGGATGTCCAAGTGTTCAAAGTTAATGTTAAAAGGCTGTCATCCATGAATATCAGATGACAAAAAAACTTCCCGCTATTGCTCATCGACTGGAGATGGCTATGATCAGCTGAAACGGAGTTCTGCGATCTCAGGTAAACTCGCTAATTCAATTTCTCGAATCCGTACATTCGAAGAGTCTTACACAGTACCTAATATGGCTTACGTGTCGAACAGGACAAATGCATGTGTTTAAATACTTAAATAGTAGTTCCATGATTTCCATTTGATATGTACTTTTACTTTTCACAATATATGATTAGCTAGTGAAGTTGTCAGGTCAGTTCCACTCATATTTACCTGCAAGTGATGTGTAGCAAGACAGGCTTGAACTATTACTGCGTATGGTGTACCTAGTTCCCTAGACCATTCGATCGTTGGCATATATTTTTCTTATCGCGAGGCCGGAGGGTTCAGAAAATGTCCGTGCTTGCAGCACAAAACATCAAATTCTAGTGCTTGCAACCCTGCCAAAGGGAAAGTCTCATCATTGGCCGACCTCGGACATTAAGCCTTCAAAAATTTTGCCCGGAATAGCTGTTGATTGCACAGTAAGTGTTAATTCTATCTTTTTTTTCAAAACAAATCACATTCAGAATTGCCAAACATCAAGTGCATTTTTTAACATTTGCTTAGTCTAGCCACTGCTTGTTTCAGTGGTTATATGATTTATCATCCGTAGGGGATACTCTGATACTCACCAGAAGTTGATGCTTAACTCTCGTAAGCCAACTTTGGTCTCACTAACCTGTGCCCCAAGCTACACAGCTAGCGCAACCTCTCGTTATCCGGTAGTGTCCAACACCTTACTATCCAAAAAGGAATGAGCCCAAGAGTTATCTTCTGAGAGTCAACAAGTAACCGTGGCTTATTAAGTCGATGAACTTGGAAGCCACAAGTTTCAGAAACAAAAGACTCAGCTGTTCATTTGTACAGAGGACATATGTACAACTATTGCATTATCATGTTAGAGTGGATGTATTAATGAATTTATGGTTAACCGAAAATCAACGTGTTGACTAAGCGGCAAGATTTCTTAACAATGTGTTTCTACTCAAATGTTCCTCGTTTCCTGGGAGCTGGGAATTAGATCCGCTCTACAAACAACAATCCAAATAGACAAAATTAAACGAAGTATTGAGGCTTGATCGAAGGAGGTTAAACCTATAGATAGTAAGTGCGGCTACCTTATTGTCTATGAAGGGGGTACCGTGTGATAGAATCACGCTACAACTTTTTGATCCACTCTACTGCAATAATATTATTTGGTGATAGGTGATTAAAAGATGTAAGAAGACATCCGTTACATGTGAACTTGTATAGATAAGTTTAGTGTCAGTGTCCTACTATAACCGAGGGGATTCGTTTCACTGTGGTATGCGATGTGTCCAAGTTAGCGCTCAATCCCATTGCATAGAGGAGTTGATTTTTGAAATGTCATCTTACCATGCATGGTAGCACATTCTTATTGCCATATTGAATGTCAATATGTATGTGTGTGGAGCAACCGGAACTAATTCTCGGGTCATTAGGTTAGAGAAATAGGCGCGTGTTACTATTATGTCTCGATTCCATGATTTTGCGAAGGCAGAAGGTAAATTTTACTTGTAAAGTTTTGTGTCATGTTGGACAGACTCAAATTTCAATAAGACCTTGTGTCATTATTAGGGCGATTCCACCGTAAGGAGTGTTATATGAGCAAGTCAACAAGTGAGCTAATTCGAGAGTGGAGCTATGAGTAACCCGATGGTTGTTGGCTAGTACAGATATGGGAGTTTCGGAAGCTTCTTACTGTCCTCCGAAGGGGGCAGGAGCATGCTGATTGTATGGTGGCAGCATCCCGTGAGCGTACTACCACCCACCCGTACCGCCCAAATGTTTCAAAGGACAATCGAAACGCTTAAAAAGTCACGAAATGGTCGTGAGCCAGATCAGAAGTGCCGTGTTGTATTGCGTTGTCGTGGCCAATGCGCTTTTTCCAACTTGCTTTTATGTGTAGAAATGCTATCTGAAACTTAATCACTGCAAAGATGTTCCTAGCGGCCTCAGAGAATTAGAGATTTGATGTTGAAGTTTTTGGCTTTTACGAGATAGGGTTGAGCAAAAATATCTAATTGATTGTTCGATTTAAATGATGAAAATTGGGATATACGATAGTGGGTTTTGACATATTCGATTAGTTTTGATCGACATATTTGGTCTTACTTGTTTAATGATTATTGTGAATATTGACAGTATRTTAAAACTTTTCAAGTGGTATGAATTTGCGTCGAGTGTATGGTTGAAATAAATAGTCACAAAAGGAGTCGAATTATGAGTGGTGGGGAAAATATATTTTGGAGTTTGGAGCAATAGTTGCTCTTTATATAGTTATATAAAAAGGATTTTCTTACCAATCACCCCTTGACGTGAAATAAAATTCAATATATGTCTCGAAATAATATAAACTTTGAAATCTATACCACATGTATCAATTAATGAATTCATTAGTGATTATGATGTGAGCGGAATTCGAATTTGGGGTGTTTCGACTCAACTCGTTGAGTTGTTCTTATGAAGTCATGGTTACTTTTGAAATCAAAAACTTTGGAATATATAGAAAAATAACCCTTTAGTAACCCATTTTTTATATGGTCGAGTAACAAGTCTAAAAAAACATAATTTCTTATAAGAATTACTTCATTAGTTCATAAAAAGTATTCCCTTTATTTTTATTTAGTTATTCCACTTTCTATTTTAGAATGTTTATGAATAGTTATTTCAAACTAATTTAAAAATATATTTGTATTTTTTACTCATTTTATTTACTCTAACGTTAACGAGTTACTTTTTTCCTAAATTCAACCTTTATTGCTTCGCCCAATTCTTTTTCACCAAAAAAAAATCATTCACACATTTATTCCTTTATCTTACTTAGCTATTTTATCTAAACTCGATCAATTCTTAAACACCGTACAAAAATGATATAAAACATCAGAAGGTATTATATGCATCAGATGCACAATAAATTTATTGTGCATCAAACATATAGTGACCTTTTACGTCAATATAGTGACCCATTTCACTTTACATTAATATAGTGATAAATAATAAGGGTCAKTATATTGATAAAAAAGGTTACTATATTAACCAAAAGGGTCACTATAATCTGATGCACAGTAAATTTATTGTGCATCCGATGTACCTAATACTTTGTTTATAACACATCTATAGAATTTGCCAAAAATTGTATAAAACTAGTATAAAAATAGTATAAAACGAAGATAGCATAGAATTTACCAAAAATAACCTTAAGTCTCATTTTGCAAAAGAAAAGGAAAAAAACACCTTTTAAAACAAACATTTGCTTAAAGAAACCACTAGCTTCAATTTTCTTTGTAAAATGAAACAGTTTGTCAACCACTCAACCAAGTGGTCTTGACATAGTATTTGCTCGCCTTATTTCTAAATTTCTAAATTTATCCATGCATGAAAGGGTTTGTACGAGAGTATGAGACCATATGCCAAAAATCATAAGCAAACATTAACCAAGGTCAACCAACTACTCAATAGTCCGTACTATTCAACCATGGCAAGAAATTTACATGGAAGATTCACTGAAGAAGTCTATTTCTAATTTCCTCCTTTGAAATTATAGCTGAAGTTTACTCAAACTCGTCTTTGGAAAAAAAAATCAAGGACTTTGACCTTGAATGTTTGAATTCTTTACTAAAGAAAGTGACAAATAGTGSTTGTTATTTGTTAAACGCTGCAAATTAAAACAATACATCTTATATTATTATAATGATTAATTAATGAGTTAATGACTATTCGTCTCTTTATCCCACGAAGCTTGCAAAATTTGACCCCACACAACAATTTTTAGTTAAGCTCGCGAATTTGTGAGTAGTGTAAATCCTATAACGCTTTGTAACAAATTTGTTATTTCTTTTTTTTTTTTATTATAAAATTGTCACTGAATTTATGTATTCACAGGTCTTGGATGGTCCAACACCAATATAAATCCTTGTGAGTTGAGGCTTAAAAAGTACCATTTCTGCAAGTGGCTTATGAGCACCAAGTGTGTTACCGTTTACAAATAACACTAGAATTGGGTTTTATTTCAATGTTATGTTGTACACTTGTACCATATTACTATTGAACTTTGAAGTTGCGGACTCCATATAGGAAAAGAAAAGGAGAGCTTGTCACTATCTCACCTCAAAAGTTGGGAAAAACAAAACTTTTTATATTTTACCGTATACTGAGAAGATTGATACTTCAATCTTATAGAAAAATTTTGAATTAGACGATCCAACACCAAAACAAAGACCCACTACTCCACGAACTAGAAGAACCAAGTCTTTTATATAAAGACGGTTGATATTGTTCTACTACTTTTTTCTCCTATCGAAAGGGATTATCATCGCCTTTAATAGGTGGTTTATGTTCATGATGGTTTGTATGAGTTATTCAAAGAGCAGCGTTCCTCGTAATTGAGAGTTTTCCTATAATCAAAGCTAGTTCCCATACCTTGATTATAAGTAACAAACTCCCTTAACTACTTACAAAATTACGTCAATCCAATTACGAATAGTTTATTTCCGTGTGAAATTGAGAGACAACTCAATTGGTAAGAACTTCTTCTTTGTTAGAGTAGACCAACTTCACACCTTGTAGCAACAACTGAACAAGGTAAATACTCCGTACTTCGTATTAAATTAAGTAGCAACGAGTCATAGGCTCATAGCTCAAATAAATAACGTTTTAAATGTCACCTTCGAAACAAACCGAAGTATTTAATGACTCAATCACTTACCACGGATTCACACATTTGACACCAAACAACCACTTCATTTAGCTTAGTCTATTTATACGAGTAATCAATAACAAGCCTTCAACCAAATCACAAAACTCACCAAAAATGGCGGACAATCAAAACGAACCCCAAAATTCAAGCTCTCAACAATGGCGGAATTCCTCAGACTTGCAAGGCAAAGTAGTCATGGTCACAGGCGCTTCGTCAGGTTTAGGTCGAGAATTTTGCATTGATCTTGCCAAATCTGGTTGCAAAATCATTGCTGCTGCTCGTCGCATCGATCGCCTCCAATCTCTTTGCGATCACATCAATTCTCTCTCTTCTCCTTCTTCTTCATCATCATCATCATCGACTGGTGTGAGAGCGGTTGCGGTTGAGCTTGATGTTTCTGCCGATGGAAAGAC
>SNQN01007879.1:21120-31507 GCA_008642245.1 Bassia scoparia | reverse complement strand
CCGTCAGTTGGGCATGGCTAGTCGTGCTGAGACATCTCAGATAGGCGGTTGTCTTACTCTACTACAAGCATGGATATACGAGTACTTTCCGATGTTTAGGACGCATCGAGACATGCTTATGTTGGATTCTGGTACTCCACATGCTATGATGTGGAATGTGTCTAGTGAGCCTAAGGGCAAGGACGAGCTTCGTCTCGCGGGATTGAGGCCCAAGGTAGACTTGTTGACTACTACTTCGGTATGTTTGATTTAACGTTTTACTGTTATAAGGTTAGTGATGGTGGTCCACGGTGTTGTAAGGAGGGAATTGGGTGGAGTTAGTGAGAGAAGTTAGTGAGGGTAGCTATGGTAGTTCACTTGTAATATGGACTTAGATTCTAGTACAAATGGACTTTGTTTAGCAATCCAGTTGATAACTACAACAAGTTTATGATTCCGTTGTCCACACAATGCATTGAAGTTGTATTATCTATACTAGCAAGCTGAGTCTGGTACTCCCCTCGTCCAAAAAACGTGCTACATTAGAAAAAGTGGTACTCCGTACTAAATTATTAATGTACTACTCCCTTCGTTTTTGTAGTTGTTCCAGTTTTTATTTTGGGACGTTTTCAAATAGATGTTCCAAACCAATCTAAAAATATTTTTTTTTACCTATTTTATTTACTATAACATTAATGAATTACCCTTTTCTAAAATCAATATTTATTATCTCTTTACGCAAAATTATTTTTTCCCAAAAAAAATCATTCAAATATTTACTCTTTTATCTAACTTACTCCACTATTTTATCCAACTCAATCAACTCTTAAACACCGTACCAAATTGATATGGTACATCTAATAAAAACGAGGGAGTATTTATTTTGTTAGTTTTACTGTACTATACTTCTTGTAAAAAAAAAATTAATCACCGAAATTTACAACACAGTAGTTTTGCTATTTTTTTCTTACACATTACTCGAAATATTATAAACAATAGACAACAATGAAAAAACGAATGCAACAAAGCTTTTTTAGATCGAATGAAATTCTAATTTTGATTTAAGTGTCTCTTAAATTAATATTTATTTATTAAAATACTTTGTCATTTATAAAATCTTGTATGCAGTAAAATACAAAGTATTTAATGACACCGCATTATACTTAAAATCTCTATTCATATAACGTTAAGGGAGCAAATGGTATCCCAACATATCCCCTATGAAAATGTGCTCACATACCCTTAATGAATTAATTTACAATGTTTTAAAAAAATTAATAATATCTTTTTACTCTTCAATTGTCAATTGTCATAAATCATTGAACAGTTAATATGATATTTCATTTGAAATGTAACCATAGTAATTAAACATATTTAGAGTGCTTTTCTTTCGTTCATAATAAATTACGAATGAAACATTGCAATAAGCTAAGTTACACTAATAAAAGAATTCCAATTGAACAAAATAATTGAGTAGAATTACATCTTAAGATAAAAAATGTAAGAACTAAAATTCATATTAAAAGTTGGTTACACTAATCATCATTAAATTCATGATTACCATACTCAGTTGACCAATTGGAAAAAATTCTAGTGTCATATTGTGATCGATACAACGTCATCCTACTATTAAATTTGTCTACTAAGTATATATTTCTATTATATGTTAATCTTAGGGCCGTTTATATTTAAGCAAAATTCTTTTAATATTCTTTCCTTTTGACTATTTCATATATGAATAACAATGAAGGAACAAACTAAAAAACCAAGAAAATTATTCTAGTAAAAAAATATAAACATTTATTTCTTTGATCACTAACTCACGCTACGCATCGCGTGCAAAAGTATCTAGTATAAATAAGACAAGGCAAAACAACAACAAATTTATATTATTGTCACGAGTGATCCGTTGGTCATATCGTATACGACAGTATTTGTTTTTAATGTAATCCGCTACGTCAAGATACTCCCTCCGTTTTTTTAGATGTTCCTACCATATGGAACGGTTTTTAAGAGTGATTGAGTTGAAAATAAAATATGAATAAGTGGTAATAGTTGAATAAGTAGGTAAAAGAGTAAATGTGTGAATGAAAATTTTATGAAATAGTAATTTGGGTAAAGATTGGCTAAAATAGATGAAAGTGACTTTCGAAAGGGGTAAGTCATTAATGTTAGAGTAAATAAAGTGGTAAAAATGTGAAAAATATTTTTAGATTGGTTTGAACCTATTTAAAAACATCCCAAAATAAAAAGTGGAAAACTAAAAAAAAAACGAGGGAGTTTATTTTCCTATATTATCCTATAAAAAATACAGTATATTGTATATACAGTATTTTATTTATCCAACTTGACAATAATTCAACTAACCTCAAATACAGCATGATATAGTACCATTGAAGATCTTTGACTTAATTATAGCAACTGAACTTAGCAATTATCCTSATTTATCCGAGTACTTTTTCACAAAATCARAAGTATTAATCAATCTCAAATTTGTCATTCTACAGAACCACTACAACACAAAATACTCATCAAATCTCACATTCTTCTTCAACCACCCACTTAAAAAGCTACATTTTTTGTTCTTTTGTAACTCAACTCTCTTTCTTACTTGTCTTTTTTTTTTTTTTAATCATCCTCTTGTCTTCCACTCTTATTTCGTTCAATGACTTCATTTTTTTCTTAATTGTATCATAGATTTTATTGGGTTTTTTTTCCTGCTAAATATTTCAGCAAATTGAAGAATAATGCCTCCGCAATTAAACGGAGGAGATGAAGAGTCACTAATGGAACCTCTAATTGACTCTTCTAACCGTCAATTATCTTTTCTTAGTAACAATACTTCGCAACTTGCTCTTGTTGGTGTCAACATTTGCCCTGTTGAAAGCCTTGATTATGAGTATGTTCACTATTTTATTACTAGTCTTAAGAAAAAGATTCAATCTTTATGTTCAAGGAATAAAATTTCTTTGATTTTTGCTAATGGGTTGTATTATTTTRGAGGATATGCCATTTTTATATCGATTTCATTTGTTGGGGTTTTAGGTAAAGTGAACTTCTTGGGGTTTTGGGTTTTTAAMTTTTGATTTTTTTTGGTTGCAGGATCATTGAGAATGAGTTTTTCAAGCAAGATTGGAGAAGTAGAGGGGAAACTCAGATATACCAATACCTTTGCATGAAATGGGCACTTTGTTTTCTTATTGGTTTGATTGTTAGTTTAGTTGGGTTCTTCAATAATCTTGCTGTTGAGAACATTGCTGGCAAGAAATTTGTTATCACATCCAATATGATGTTTCACAATAGGTTAATTTCTTAATAATTTTTTTTTCTCCTTGTATTGATTTTGTTCAAGGGTTGTGATGTTTGAAAAATGATGTATCATATATTCTTTTCATTCATGTAGGTATGTATCAGCATTTTGGGTGTTTACAGCTTGTAATTTTGGGTTAACTCTTTTTGCATCGCTGTTTACGGCTCTTGTATCGCCGGCTGCGGCCGGGTCAGGTATTCCCGAAGTTAAGGCTTACTTGAATGGTGTGGATGCTCCTGACATATTTTCATTGAGGACTTTGATTGTTAAGGTTAGGACTTTCAGGAGGACTTTGGTTTGCTAATATAAGTACTTCTTAGAAAGTTTTGATTAGTAATTTACTATAAAAAGGTATCAATATTTAATTGCCTATGATGAGGGTGTATTATCTTCTCTAAAACTATGATGATTTTGGTGTAAAGTAGGTACTTAATTCCTWTGTTTCAAATAAATTTCACACTTTCTATTTTGGGATGTTTAAATTTGATTTTACACCTTTTTATGAGCAATCAGTTCTCTTTATGTCTCAAGGGGGTCCCCTCTTTTTTATTTTCCCCTCTGACCCTCTCTCTTTTGCCCAAAGATTACCTATGGGTCAGCTAAAATAGAAGTGTGGCATTTAAAACTAGATGGAGGAACAAGGAAGTATATTCTTGTTAATTCTGGAACGAGATGTTTCTTTGAACCTGGGTGTAAAGTGCAATACTCTCTTCATTGGACTACATTGCTGCAGTTAGCTGCCCTTTCTCTTAATAAGTCAGGACTTGTGTGGCACCTAGTAATATTTGAAAGAAGGCAAAAGGGTAGAATTCAACTAATAACTCACTTGTAATCTTGTATAGTTGTACTTAGTAGATAAATTGAAGCGCWTCCATTTGGATGTTAATTGCATTTTGCATWATCTGAAGGTTTTTATGTCACTTAAGGGTTATCATTAACTTTATAGACTGGACAAAGATGGAAGCTCCATTCGAGAACTAGTCATAAATGCAGAGTTCACTCTAAATTGTGTATATTTGTTGCGAAATATCTTTTTTTTTCAATACAGAACTTCCATCTGACAACTGTTTTTTTTGGGTGATAGATAGTTGGGAACATCACTGCTGTTTCATCATCCCTTATGATTGGAAAAGCAGGCCCAATGGTGCACACTGCTTCATGTATTGCTGCTTTGCTTGGTCAGGGTGGATCGAAGAAGTATGGTCTGACATGGAAATGGCTACATTTTTTCAAAAATGACCGTGATAGGAGAGATCTTATTACATGTGGGACTGCTGCTGGAATTGCTGCTGCTTTCCGTGCTCCTGTTGGTGGTGTATTATTTGCTTTGGAAGAAATGGCTTCTTGGTATTAATACACTCTTTTAGCATTTTGTTTCCCGGAACTTCTTTCTGTTATTTTCCTCCAATGCTATTTCAATTGTTCAAATATAAATAGTCTGCTTTAAATGTTCGATCAATCAATCAATCGAAGTTGTAGTTCCATGATTGGGGTCGGCTACATGAACCAAAATTAATTTTTCCTTGTGTTGATCCACCTAGATTTAAAAGTTCAGAACTAAGTAATTTTTTAGGAAAATTTGTCATTAACTACCCAGGTTTGAGACTTTTTTTAAAAAAAAACTACCTGGATTCCATTTTATTAAAAATAACTACCCACTTTTTCGCCAAACTTTGCAATTCCCTACCCGCTTTCAATTTCCGACCAAATAAAAGAACATTCCGGCATGTGGGCCCACAATTCTAGAATTCCCGTCCAAAACTAACCTATTCTATGCTGCATATTACATTATACCTTTACTTTATTATGTTTAGCATCCTATTATCGTTATCCCCCGTTATTCAACCATGTAGCCCCCTCCCTGTTATTACCCTCATCGATAAAGCATATCAAAGAGTCAATCCGAATTAGCCATGAAACCAGCATATTAAAACTCCCTCATGTGTCTCTTCTTCCCACGACATCAGTTGTGCAACCCATGACCCTCACCATGGCAGCTATGCTCGCTCCATCCATCTCGCACTACCACTCAAACCACATACTTCCTCAATTTTTTCGTTTACGATCGTTTTCTTAGATAATCCAAATAAATGCTTTCAAAATTTATCTAGACAAATTAAATGGTGTGTGTTTTGAATTAAAGTATTTGATTGATTTGCGGTGAAGGTATTTGAGTTGATTTGTAACCCAAAGTGGATAATTGAAAAGATAAGTGGGTTGAGATGGATTGGGTGAATTTCGTGTTGAATTGAGGGAGGAGGATGAATTTCATAGGGAATTAGGGAGGGGGAGAAATTGCAATGAAAGAGAAATAATAAGAGTTATCGGGGTTATAAGCGAGGGAAATTCAGAAAAAGAAATAGGCCACACACCAGAGCGACGGAAAATTGGCCGGAGTAAGAAACTAGGACAAGTGAATTCTAACTCTGTAGAAAAAATGTAGTTATTATGTTAGCCAAAAAAAGCGGGTAGTTATTTCTAATAAATAGAATCGGATTTTTAAAAAGTTCAAACTGCGCTGGTAGTAATGTGGCAATTTCCTTTTTTTTTTCTTAGATAGGTCTTGTTAATATAAACTGTATTAAGCTTTTTTGTCAAAACAACCTTTTAAAACACAAAAATTCGAAAATAAACCTTTTAAAACGATGTTGTGAAAACGAAAAAAACTGTAATAAGAAACAACGCTGAATGTCATATTGTTTGACTTAATTTTATCCATTGAACTGCTCTATTCACAGCACCGCCCTTCTACTACTTCACCTCATCTTTATTTCACCCCCTTTTTTTTCATGGACAAGCCACCCCAAGACCACCCAGACCACCCCCATCCCCTCTGCATTGTTCTCCCAATCCTCCCTCTCCGACATTATCATAGGCCCCACTCTCCCCATCGTCGATCATTGCTCCTCCCCCGTGGTCATTCTTCTCGAGCCATCTCCCTCGTCAATCATTGCTCTTCCCCCGACGGTGAGGTTGTTTCGATTTGATTTGGGCTTGGTTTTGTTTTGATTTTGCTCTCCCACTTCGTTTTTTGAGGATTCAAGGGTGGTTGAGGGGATTTCAAGGGGTAGATTAGGGTTTTCGAAGGGTGGAGGCGGAATTTTCGAGGTGTTGATGAGGGTTTTCGAGGGGTGGGGGGATTTCGTGAGTGGAGGAGGGTTTTCGATGGGTGGGAAGGTGGTTGACGGGTTTTTCGGTGGTGGCTATGGAGTTTTAAYGGTGGTTAATGGTGGTGGTGCATGGAGAGAGAGGGGTACGGTGACTGGGCGAGGGAGGAGAGAYAAAGGGGGTCATGCTTAGTGTAGCGGTGGGAACGGTGGTGCGGCGGCTGTGGGTGGAACGAGTGMTGGTGCGGTGGTGGAAGTGATTAGTTTGTAGGTTGAAGGTTGGGTTGAAGGAAGGTAGAGATGGGGGTGAAATAGAGTGTAAATAGGAATAAGGGTGGGAAATAGTAGGTCAAAAGGCAAAATTTTAAGTCAAAACAATTATGACATCAGCGTGTTTCTTACAAGTTTTTTTTCGTTTTTGATTTGTTTTCGCAACAATCGTTTTAAAAGGTTTGTTTTCGCAATTTTTGTGTTTTAAAAGGTTTGTTTTGACAAAAAACCCCATGTATTAATCATCTTGCCTAATTCCACATAAATGAGCATATTTTTCAATTGGTGGTGGTGGTGGTGTTCTCTTATCTGTTATCTCTTTGTTATTACTATTTCAGGTGGCGAAGTGCGCTCGTGTGGAGAGCATTCTTTTGTACAACAGTTGTGGCTATCATGCTCCGAGGTTTCATGGATTTATGTTACAGTGGCAAGTGTGGACTCTTTGGTACAGGTGGTTTGATAATGTATAATGTCACTAATAAAAATGTTGTATATCACCTCACTGATGTTCCTGCTGTGCTGCTTCTTGGAATAATTGGGGGCCTGTTGGGAGCCTTGTACAATTTCATTTTAGAAAAGGTTCTTGAAGTTTACAATTTTATTAATAAGTAAGTAATGCTTTTGCTTTCAGACGAGTCAGTTTTAGCTGGYAAAAGAAAAATGTGTTTTCATTTATGCCTTACTTGACCTCCTTGTGTGATTTACAATTTCAGYAAAGGCCTCGTTTGTCAAATAACTCTGGCCTGTTTCATCTCAATCTGCACCTCCTGCCTTTTGTTTGGGCTTCCATGGATTGCACCGTGCCAACCCTGCCCAGTTGATGCATCTGAGGCTTGCCCAACTATAGGTCGATCTGGTAACTACAAGAAGTATCAGTGTGCACCAGGGCACTACAATGATCTTGCTAGCTTGATATTCAATACAAATGATGATGCAATCAGAAACCTTTTTAGTCACAGCACGGATTTTGAATTTCATGGTACATCCATGCTTCTATTTTTTGTTACCAGTTTTTTCCTGAGCATTATTAGTTATGCGATTGTGGTCCCTGCTGGTCTTTTCGGACCTGTTATTCTAATTGGTGCATCATATGGGCGTTATGTTGGGATGTTAATTGGTCCAAACTCTAGTCTGAACCATGGTCTCTTTGCTGTGCTTGGTGCTGCTTCCTTTCTTGGCGGGTCCATGAGAATGACAGTGTCATTGTGTGTTATCCTCCTTGAACTGACCAATAATCTGCTWCTCCTGCCTCTGGTAATGTTGGTTCTACTTGTCTCAAAAACTGTGGCCGATGGTTTTAATTCCAATATATACGATGTCATGATGAAGATGAAGGGCTTCCCTTACCTAGAATCCCACACTGAGCCATATATGAGGCAACTGACTGTAGCTGATGTTGTCACTGGCCCTCTCCAGTATTTCAATGGGATTGAAAAAGTTGGGAATATTGTTGATACTCTCAAAAGGTCGAAACATAATGGGTATCCTGTGTTTGATGAGCCAACTAATTCTGAAACTCCTGTTTTGTTCGGTTTAATCCTTCGAGCACATCTAATTGTGTTGCTGAAGAAAAAGTCTTTCTTTCTTACACCAGTCTCAGCAGGTGCTAATGTATTTGATCAATTCTCCTCTGTGGATTTTGCAAAGGGTGGGTCTGGTAGAACTGATGACATTGAAGATTTAGAATTGACCGAGGATGAAATGAATATGTATGTTGATCTTCATCCGTTTACAAATGCTTCACCGTATACAGTTGCGGAGACAATGTCTTTAGCGAAGGCTCATTTGCTTTTCCGACAAGTTGGTCTCAGGCACATGCTTGTGACGTCATTGTRAACTAATGTAAGTTACATGCTCTGCTAATGTTCTGTTTAAATAAGGTTATGTATTTGCTTAATTTATAGGATGTTGCTTTGCTTTCCCATGCTGGCCCATCTCTGAAAAGAAAAGTATCCCTTCTGTCTGGCTTTTGTTTGATCACTAATTGTGACACGTTTTAGAAGTGAAAGTTGTTATTCAGTTATCAGTTGTTAAGTGATAAGAATATTGGGTCAACGGAAGGTAGTGATTTTTCGTTTATAAATAAAATACAATAAATTAAAAAGGGATGTAGACCCCCCCCCCCCCCTAATGACTAAGAAATGAAATTCCTTTGTCTGCCTTTAAGTTCGTATTTGTGGTGGGTATCGGGTATCCTTACCATTCAGCTGAAGAAAGCATATCATTTTGTAGGATTCAGAAACTTTTAAGCTGTCAAAAGAAGGGAAGGCACTAACTCACAAAGCAATTTTGTAGTAGTTAATGGAAGTCTTATGATATCTCTGGTGTCATAGATTTTAATAGATGTTTAGAGTCATGAATACTTCATATCTATTAGTTGCATTTGTGTTGCGCTGTTTGCCAAACAAATGTTTACCCACAACAAATTTTTCTTATGCCTTTAATCAGGAAATACTGGTAGTGAGTACATTTCTGAAATGAGTTAGGTTCAACAGTTAATAATTTGGTGTGTGTATCTACAGGGGGAAAAAAAAGTTGTATTGGCAATACACTTTAAGGACAATGCTATGATCAACTGGAGTGTTAGGTACCTAGCAGTTAGTTGTTCATCCTGTCTTGTTTCGAGAATAATTAAAAGACCTTTCCTCGAGTTTCAGCTACATGTTTTTTGAAGTGTCATAGTTTTAATCTAATTACCCTAAACACATTGTGTGTTGTTTGGTTGAATGGAGAAAATTACATTGATTAAGAAGTGGCTGGGCTAAAAACTGTTTGGTTGGCTAAATGATGAATGAGAACTTTTACTTACCTTGGAGGGGCTATAGTAACCCTATTTTATGCAAATAATCACAAGTAACAGGAAATTCGGGGAAAATAAAAGGCAAAACCTGTGCTTGATTACTTCCTCCTTGATAGTGTTGGAGAACACTTTTAGTTGAGGTCTAGTTTGTATGAATAATGCTGGCCTTCTGGTTTTCTTCCTGTATATAATTGTTWAWGCATTCAAATTGCTGAARGCCAGTTGGTCATATCAGTTAAGTGAACGAAAAGTAATGGCTAACAGGCTAAGTGAACTAAATCATGAAGGGTCATCTGTGAAATTATGTCAAATCATCAATAATGAGGYTGTTTTGGCCTTTTGGTCAATGTGATACGAGCAGTTTCCATATGCTATTATGTTTTTAAAATCTATCTTTTAACTGATTCACATATTGGTGCAGAATCAGAGACCACCTGTTGCGGGGATACTAACAAGACATGATTTTATGCCAGAACACATATTGAGTTTGCATCCGTCTTTGATGACTAAAAAGTGGAAGAAGTTAAGATTTCAGATTAATCCCTTTGCTAAATTCTTCAAGGCAACTTCGATACATTGAGGAAGGCTCCTTGTTCAGAGATGTAGGTAGCTAGAAAACACTCAGTATCTGTAAATATTTTGTTTCGCTTACACRATGCGGTTGAAGAGAACCGGGGCTGAAAGCAATTCAATAATGCAGCCTAGATGGCTAAGAGTTCCAAATTATTCTTAAGCTTTTTGTGAAAGGGGGGAAATATTTAGAGTTGATCCCTGAACGGATTTGTTTGTTTTTCGGTTTCGAAATTCTGTATAGAGAAATCCAAACARGGAATAGTTTTTTTTGCAAATAGTCCAATTTAATAAATTCTTTAGTAGTACACGTTGTAGTTCTATGTTTATAAGGGTGATCAGCATCGTACC